>FIZU01052244.1:0-27112 GCA_900064475.1 Pseudococcus longispinus
ATAGAGTGACATCAAACTAGGGTGTTGGGTCCCGAAAAAATTCAAAATCCCCCCCCCCCCTCAATTACAAAATGAGTAATTTTTTCCAGTTTTGAATTTTTCAAAGAATGTTCCCATCTTTTTTGGGCCTCGAAAAAAAAATGGTATACCTAAGAATATTACAAAATTTTGAAAAAATTTCAGTCGTATCGCCCCCTTCCCCCTCAACATTTTTTTCAATTTTAAACAAATTTCAAAATGCAAAAAATTTTTTTTTTTTTTAATTTCCAAAAGTGTACTCACATAATGCCTACAATCTGTGAAAATTTCAAATTTTTTTACTCACCCCCTCCGAAGACATCGCGTATTGATAATTTGATATATAGGGGGTGGTAATTCTGGAATGGGATGGGGGGAGGTCGAAGATTTCGGTGATAAGTTTTTACATCACAGATAACATTCAGGTCCACTTTCGAGGGAATTTGGGTCAAGGGCCGATTTCACTATGTTATCAGGGAAGGCGCTTTCATTGTCTGATAACTCCTTCAATGTATAAGCTAGGCAAAATTGTGCAATATTCTATACATATGTATATTGTATAGGTAGGTACCTATATAAAATTCGATGAAATTTATGAAAATAAGTACAAGTAATTATTTGAAATTTTCATCTAACGAGTATTGAAAGGTAAATAAGTAATCGAGAATACAGTTTTTCAAAATTGTATTGCTCCTTCAATATAGCAACTATACAAAAATTGTACAAAACAAAATTTACAGCAAAAATTACCATAATGCCCTGACATGAATGATTTTTCAAAATTTTATCTGTTAAAAAATTGAAAAGAATGATTTTTAGCACTCATAAAATTTGGGCATTTAATTAAAAATTTTAAACGCTAGATAACTCCTTAAATATAACAGATAGGCAAATTTGGTGTATAACTTTTTTAATACATTTTGATGAGTTCTATAAAATAAGTTAAGTGTAACTTTTTCGTATCTTTCATATTTAGTGAGTTACCTATAGGACATTGAAAATTTTCACTATAGTTGTCTTTACGATTTTAAGTACCAAGTTGACAAAAATTGTAAAGGTTAAAAAAGTTGAGGCAAAAAATCAATTCAAGATATTGGTTGGACCCTGTGGTCCCTTACTATAAACGATGACAAAAAATTAAAAATTAATAATTTATTGTGTAAAAAAAGTTGAGATATTTTACAATGAAAAAAAAACTTAATTATACGTGACTGCATTTTGGTAACCGGTGTTTGACTTCGAGTGCCTTTTATCCAATTCTGCAGACTGCAGCATTGCTCTGCTTCTGAGGATCTAATTAGGTGCGTTCTGGTGTTAATCCGCAGAACTAGGAAGAAATTGAAAAAATTGATAATGATAATAAATTTTAATCAAAATGTAAAAAAAAAAAACATCCTAATCGTTGAAAGTAAGCATTCTATTCATCTCAACTTCTCAAGTATAAATACAGGGTGTTTCAGAGCAGAAAGTATACCCTCCAAAAAGTAGCTATGCAACACATGCTGTGTCTGTGTAGTTGTAGATATATTTGCTTATGTTCTGAGCAGCAGGCAAAAGATACTCATCAGTTATCATATCCACGAAAACAAATTTTTTATCACAGTTTTCAATTATTTATGCATTAACAACTTTAATAAGTGAAAAAAAATCTTAGCAGCTTTGAAGTTAGGCAACCATACTTACATAAATTCAATATTTGTTGCATAATTATCGAATGGAAGACCTTACTTTTACTTTGAAACACTTTGTATGAACATTATAGACATGTAGGATGCATTCGTATTGAATTTAAACGTATCGAAGTGCACATATGATGTTTCCTAATTACCTGATCAATTTTATCGCTGACACAGTCGAACATTTCATAAGCTAAATCGCAAATCTGACCTCCATCTGTAAAAAAAAAAAAGAGAAAACTCATCAATACAAGTACCCAGTTTACACACAGATATCGAATTATCGAAAATATCGATAAGTACATAAATGATCTTTTTTTTTCATCTTTCGTAATTTAAAGAGGCAATAAAATTCCCAATTTTTCTTTCTTCTAGCCTCTTATCGATATTGCATCATTCATCTTATTACCTCCGAATCAACACCGGTAAACTTATATAATTCAAGGCATTAGAACGACGAGCAGTCCAAGGTATTATGCCATTTCTTTGAAAGCTTCGTTTTTACGAGTAGCTCGAACAAGAAAAATAATTACGAATCGATAATTTTGCAAATTAGAAAAAATATTGAAAAATTTGTTGCATTTAATTTAGCACCTTGTTGTAAATCGATTATAAACGACCATCGTATTATACGTTTAGTGTAAAAATGAGAAGTGAAATTTCAAGGTTACGCCCGAAAACCACCTTGTTTTTATTTTATGCTCCAATAATTCTGGGACTATCTCAAAGAATCATGTCTTGAGGCATACCGCGACTGCTGATATTACACATTTGTAATTCATACACTCAACGTTTATCCCATCCGTTCGTATTTCCTCATTAGACGATTTAAATTGCGTAAGTACTAATAAAATTACCGAATTTTTGGTTGGGTTGTTGCTGCTTAACGGCTTCCGCTATTCCTATGCATTGTTGTACAGCTGTGAAAGCAGCCAAGTAATAATTTCTGTCTTGAACACCTTCGGAGTATAATCTGACCAATCCTTCGATTTGCGGGAATCCTGTCTCATCAACCTGTTAATAAAGCGTATGTAATTATCATTAGGTACTTATATTTCGGTGTGTAGTCATGCGACATAATTGTAATACATTTATGTCACTGTTAGCTAATTTTTCCAGACCTTGAATGTGAAATTTTGACCTCATTTTGTCGCATTATGTAAGCTTTAAAGTTGAATTAGACCAACGAATAGGTACTCGTTTTGCTTACTATGAAGTTCAAAATTTTCACATTCGTAATGTAGGTAAATTTTACTCTATTTTTTTTCATAATGAAGTATTTTTATTTAAAATCGTGTCATACGTAGTTAATTAGAGATGGTAAGTGAAAAGTTGAAAAAAATTGACCATGTCGATACCTATTAATAGGTTCAATTCTGTTTTTAAAAAAAAGATACAAAATCTTTATTTAAGCATCCCAGTTGTCATACTTACAGCTTTCACTTTCTTGTAGACACATTGCAATAGACACTGAAAGTAAAATCGTATCATTAATTACTGTCTTTTAACAAATAAAATCTATGGAACTAAATTAAACTACGTATATGTGTATTGTAAATAGGTAATTAAATAGGTACTCGTTAAATTTATGTACCCTCGAATTATACCTATCGTTATTTTGATCCTAATCAACTTACGTAACTTGAATTAAATAGGTGTATGAATACATACAATGTAGTTACAATTGTGCATAGGTACCTATGTATACTGAATCAAGAAAAAAAACTCATTAAGGAATTTTCTATTTTGTTGAGCTTTCAATTTTTCAAATGAAATTTTCCCTCTTTGAGGACCCTTGTTTTTCGAACATTGAAATAGATACTTATCATAAAGAGGTAAGAGGGGCTTCAACTTGAAATTTATTACGTAAATATATGTACAGAGTATCAGATGTCAAGCTTGTGACGAGCATATCGTTTGGTTTGAATTTTGAAAGTACAAAGCAGTGGTTCTAAAAATTTCTAGAATTGCCATGATTTACTAGAAAAATATTTACCTATATAAATTTTATAATCCAATATAATGCCTTTATAAGTGGAATTCATAGGCAACTGATAATTGAGCTAGGTGCTTTAATTTTTCTTAATTAAAAATGTTTTCAACTGATGATTGAGTACATTCACGATTTCATCTATTAAAATATTTTTGTCCTTTATCTAGAGGTTCCTTTTCCATATGCTTTTGGAAAATGCGTTGAGAGGAGGCAAAACAAATTAAAAAATTAGTTGAATTTTCGGACAAAAAACAGAAGTGTTTTCGAACAAGTTACATGTAAATAGAACCAACCATTGTTTGAAACTGAATCATCATTGGTGGGAGGGGGAGGGGGGGATCTTCTCAAAATCTTTTGCAGTTGGTAGATAAAAGTTAAGACTTCAGTTGTAGGCTGTAGTTACTTGCGAGTGTAATTCATCAAAAATATACCATTTTTCTAGCAATTTCGTCCAAAGTACATTTAAAATTCTTTTAAAAAATTGTACAAAATTGCAAAAATTTATAATTTTGAATTTGAAAAAAATTATTTGTCATCAGATCCGTCCTATTTCCTTCAAAAATGCAGATAGCCAATAGTGCATATGACTTGTTTTCAAAAAATAGAATAAAATTTTTAGATAAATTGAATTCTAAATTTTTTTATGAAAAATTTTATTTAAAAAAATTATTGCATGAGTATTTCTATTGAAAATTGCATTGTATGCAATCCCTTCGATTTTATGATAATACTTTTTTCGTTTCTTTTTTTTGCAAAGTAGGCATGTAATGTCAAGGTCAGTATGAATGCTTATTACCTACTTATTACGTAAAGATTTGTTTATCTGAAATTCTCCTTTACACAGTGCAGCTCCTTTAGGTCTAAAGATGGGCAACATTTTCGTATAAAGTTTTTTTCTTTTACTCATTCTAGGAATAAACTCAAGTTGATATTACGAGGGACAAAAAAATTAATTTCATTTTTTCACATTAAAAAGTACCTAATAATGTTTCCATTAAAAAAAAAAATCGAAATCAATAATGAAAATTTTCTTAGAAAAAAAAGATTGTTACTTTATCCAAATTTTCGACTTGACCCCAATTTTCTCGAGTAAAAATATAATTTTTTCAAGTTTGAAGGGCGAGGCACTCGCTTTGCCTTCCCTTCAATCAATCCCTGCCCAACTCCAACCAATTTATTAAATGCAAAATAAGTATAGAAGAAATCTCGTAAAAATTATGAAAATATTCTTAAAAATTGTTGAAAAATATGGCAAAAATGGTTGAAATGCAAAAATCCCATGTAACCATTTTTGCAACATTTTTCAACAATTTTAAAGAATATTTTCATAATTTTACGAGATTTTCTCTATACTTACTTTGTAAGCCTATTTATTTAATTGGTTTGCAATATTCCCAAGTTTTCAAATATTCAGTAAAAATGGTTTAAAAATGGTAAAAACTCGTGAAAATTTTGGAAAATATTGTGAAAATTCCTATCTGGCTGTATTGAAAATTTTTTAAAAATTTATCAAAAAAAAAGTTGAAAAAAAATTTACCAAAGTAGTCTCATTACAGATATTTTTACTCAAAAATACTATTGGGACTCATTTTTCGTCATTATCCTATTTTTCAGTGGTAATTTTAAAAAAACCACTTTTTCATGTTTTTTTTTAATTTTTAGTAAAAAAATTGTATTTTTGAAAACAGCTTTATTGAAATGATTCGAATATAGATATTTTTATCCCAAAAAATCACCGTTCATTATTTCCCAACATTATCCCATTTTTGTCATTTTCTAAAATCGAAGAAAAATGCATTGTTCATTTTTTTCAAAAAAAAATGGGTGTTAAAGGTGGAAAATTGTCGATGATGATTTTTTTAGATAAAAATATTAATATTAAGGATATTTCTACCGAGTGTTCTGGACCTGGGAGTCACTAGAAAAAGAACTCAGGTTGACATGTTGCCTACATCGAATATTCAAAAAGTAAATTTCTATTCGAAAAAAATCTAGTCAAAATCAACTTTTAATCATGAGAACGGGTCGCACTTTAAAAATTGAACAAATTTCCATATCATGCTTTTGTGCCAAACATCAAAGTTGAAGGAACTATTAAAAAAATTTTGAAATAAAAAAATTATTTAAAAAATTCAATCGAGGGGGTGAATGGTATTTTGAAAAATTAACAATTTTTGTCATCTTCATTTTTTCCCTAAAATCAAAATTGAAATAACTATAACACTCGAGGTAAGTTGAAAATTTTTCAAATAATTTACAAATTTTTTACTTTCAATATAACTTAGCCCCTTCAATTTTTAACTTGCACAAAAAAGGAATATAATAAAATTTGTCCAATTTGTTAAGTACACTACCCATTCTTACGATTGAAAATTTGTTTTGATCCAATTTTTTCGAAAATAAAATTGCCTCCTAAATATTTAAAGTGAACAACAAGTTCATCTGAAGATTTTTTCCAAATCTCGCGTATGGCAGACGACTTCTGGGACACCCTGTATAAAAATTTTCTCAAAAATAATTTTTTCACTTATTTCTACCCAAAATTTAATTCTCGTAGGATACATGAAAAAATAAAAAAAAAATCTGATAGGCAAAACGTTTAAAATTCTGCATAATTTTTGCATTTTTTCAATTCCAAAAAGTGTTTTGAAATCTTAAAAAAAATTTCAAGTTCAAAAAGTCTAATGTATAAAAATTTTCGGAAAGTCATTTTTCCAAAATTCAAAAAATCGACTGTCCACGTTATAAAATTTTTTCAAATTCAAACAGTCGGAATTTTCCTTTTTTTTAAATTTAGGTAAAAGGCTGTCTGACAAAATGTCTAAAAGTCAGCGTGATTTCTGAATTTTCCTATGTCCAAAAAGTCGTTTGAAATCTGAAAAATTTTCCAAGTTTAATTTCTAACAAAATGTTTAAAATTAATTATCAGGGGATATTTCGTAACGATTTTTTTTTGGCTGATTTACTCCCACAGAAAAAACATCCTAAGGTAAAAAGACTTGAGTATCTACCCCAGAAAAATAGGGTAATGGTGAAAAATTGGTTCCAGTGGTTGTTTTGGGTAATAACATCAATACTAAGACAATTTTTGGTAAAAAACATTTCAATTTTTATCAACACAGTGACTTTTTAAGGACAATTTCAATGCACTTAATACATTTTTACCTGGTCGGTTTGAAGTCTAAACACAACACCTTTCAACTTTTGAAAAAAAAAATTGCAAAACGATCTACCTATCCAAGTATACATAGTATGCACATGAAAAAATCCATTAAAATTTGAAGAAAAACGACGAAAAACACTCAACAAGACATTTCGACACCCTGTAAATCATCCCGGATATAAAAACTGCCTACATTTCGAAAATTCTCAACATAATAATTCAACTTTCAACCCTGCCGATGACTCATACTCGTAATTTCGCGGTAGCGTCATTTAAATACTCGTACGTAATTCGTGATAATAATTTAGTACCAATAAAATTCACAGGATATCATTAATGACCCGCTCAAACACTCCAAACAGTCATTAAGACGATAAACAACGCTGAAGAAAGAATAATCGCGTTATATAACACCAAACTACACAAGTAAGCACGAGCATATCAGCATAAGCACGAATAAATGACAATACCAAATCTGCAACCATCTAACGCAATTTTCAACCGGAAAGTCGTACACTAATTTTTTATGTACGATCAAGTACATGGCTACTTTGCTGCTACAAAACTCAGCATCGAAGTTAACATTCAAAAAGTGTATGTAGTTGGTAATGGTACACAGCTAAGTCTGTAGTACTTATTACGAAAGTCACGTATGGACGTAATGATGAAAGAAATAGTCGACGAAGACTTACCCCTGCGACCCGACGTTCCTCATTGGTAAATGTACCCGTTTGATCTTTGGTTTGCCTTTTAGTACGAGTTGGATTGGTTAACGACGTACCGTCTTGATTTTCAATACCAATGACATCAAGGGCCTCTGCAAATGTACCAACGTTGTATTAGGTAATTCGTCTCATAATAGCCATCTCACAAACATAGTTTTGTCTCTCAAATGCATTATTTATAATCGAATTTCCAACAAACCGCAATCTCGGTGGTAATTTTTTTTTGACGAAACATTGAAAAGATATAAATCGATTAATTTTTTCACCTTGACTCGAGTACGTCTACGTTATCTCGATGTGGTTCGATTTAAATATAGGTGCATGTGAAATATTATTTCATCGGTCGTTTACCCACTTTCGCATTCGTCTAAAACCGCACAGGCACAATCGAGTAGAGGTAATTGTTACGGAATATATTACGGCGAGCTACTGTGGTACTAACAAACTGGTTTCCAGTTGTTGAAAAGCCATATTATATGAATTCTATATATTTTTAGTCATAAATTATTAACGTTCGACTGATAGAGAAAAAAGAAAGGTTTGTGGAGCACTTGAGATTGATTTAATTAGACGAGCAGCTTTGGTCGACTGCATTGTAGCGAATCTACTTGGATTATGAAGATTGAAAAATGCATGAAAAGAAGTTACGTAATGTTTAAAGTATCGAACGAATCGAATTGTACGTGCAAATGGTACATCCCGTGTACAAAAAAATTAATAATCGCTGTTAATTACGATTAGTTATTATTAATTGACTAATACTGACTAATAATAACTACTAATCAATTAATAGTTCCCATTTGGTGACTAGTAGTGACTAATAGTAAATATTAATCGATTAGTATAGTTTCGTACTCGCAGATAAAGTGTCGCATCAAATAGTATATAAGCTTTCGGATAAGTTGTATTGCTGAGGATGATAACTAACAGTGACCATAGTATTTTCAACACTATTAATCACTATTAGTACTTCCAGTCACGAATAGTGACTGTTAGTGACTAGTAGTACTACTAGTGATTAATAGTGTCGAAAATACTGTAGTCACTATTAGTCACAATCAGTTTTTTTAACACGTCATACAGATTAATAGTGATAATAGTACCATTAATCACTATTAATCTGTGTGACGTGTTAAAAAAACTGATTGTGACTAATAGTGACTAGTATTTTCGACATTATTAATCACTAGTTGTACTACTATAGTCACTAATAATCATTATTTGTGACTAGTAGTACTAATAGTGATTAATAGTGTCGAAAATTGTATATTCACTATTAGTTTTCTTTTTTTACTCGTGACTATTAATTTTTGTGTATACAGGCAAGCAAATAAACTGTCTCTTCGATAAAAGGGAGGTGCTTACTTGGAAAAACATCCCCTCAAAGCACCTGTCAAAATACTTAGATGATTTCGTTTCAAAATTTACCTCCATCGAATGCAAAAAATTATAGATAAATGAAGAATAGAAAAGTTCAACAATTTGTTTATAATTTTTAATTCATAATCGAGAAGCCAACCGTATCCTCGTTAGATTCAACCGTATATCTACATGTGTTTCCGCTTTTCACATTTTAGAATCATTAGTACGAGTAGCTCACGATAGGTATACCATACCTACCTATACAAATAATCCAAGAATAAATGAAAGTACCTATGAGGAATTTAGTAAGAAGAAATATTTTCCAATTTGGTCGTAAAATCGTAAATATTTTCAAAAATTGGAAAAACGAAACCTATTTGATACTCCTTTGAAATTCAATTCTTCAGAGTTCAGATTAAATTACATTAAGAAACAATGGAATAATTACCTTGCAACAGAAGAGATTTGATTTCCTCTTGACATTGTCCTATAATTCGTTCGAGTTTCTGAGGAGCTATTGTTGGTGTTTTGCATCTTTGTGAAACACCCTGAAAAATCACACAATTTGAGATTCTTTCCCTCGAAATTTTTTTTTCTGCCAATTGACAAAAAATTTGAACAAAACGTGCAAAAAAATTGTTCAAAAAACACTCACTTTGGTTAATAATTCACCTTCACAATTCACTTGAAAATACGACAAACAAATGAAGCTTAAAATAAATAAACAATTTTTAGACATATTCGACATAATGATAAACGTTTTAAGTAGGAACTCGAGATAAAAAAAAAAATTACGTATAAAAATAATATTTGTCTTAAATATTATCGAATAAAACTTATTCGTGTAACGCTGACACCGCACTGTGAATGTTTAAGCGACGAACGACAATTGACCAAACATGTGGACTTTCTACCATCCCACTAACACTTGATGAACATTCACCCACCTTATTAAAAGTAAGTGGAGCATTTGAGATGCAGAGCGAAAACCGGTCCTGGAAAAAATGGGAAAATTTCCTTGAGATGATTTTCATTTTTTATTGTTGTCTATAAGGAACGTATGTAAAATACTCCGAATTAATTTTTTAATTGATACGCCTTATTTACGTACGGAGTAATTAAAGCGTTAAAATCGTCGAGATATTCGAGGTTTAATGTGCCTAAAATTACCTATCGAAATTTTTTTATTCGTTTTTAATTGCCCGAATTGAAGATGACCTCGGTGCGATCAGACGATATTTTATGGATCAGCTATTGTCTTATCGGAGATTAATTTCGAGATGAATTTCAATTTAGGTAGATCTCCTTTGATATTTGTAATTATGTAATCGAACGAGTTCGTAAATTATTGACGATTTTGCGAATTTGACGTGGAATTTTTCATCCAGTCTCATCGAAAAAAGAACTGGTACTTGGTTTTTTATTTGGCCGGGTAGCGGTGGATTTTGAGGGGTGAAGGGGAAAGGTTTGTTTTGACCTATTAAAAATTTTTTAATGATGGAACGATGGGTACGGTTTTGAAGGATTTTTCAGTTTTTCGTTCTTAATTTTTTTTCTGTTTGATTTTCAGAGACTTCTTTGAACCGAAAGTTACGAAGCGTTGGGTTATTTTTAGCCATCTTGCCCAAATATGAAAATTGAAGCCAATTTTTCTCATGGAAATGGAGCTAGATGCTACAATGTGCAGTACGGGAATTTTGACTGATGACAAGAAAAATTTCATGTACGTATTATAATTAAGTACTTCAAACAATGTATTGAAACATGGTATCTAATAGGTAGTTAAAGTAGTGAAAAGTTTAGTATTTCGTTAAAATTCTTCAAAAAGTACTCAGTGAAAAATAAAAAAATCACTAATTTAGTTTTGTAAAAAAATTTTACTAGTTGGAAATTTTTTGTAATAATATACCTGAAATTTTGATAACCTTAGGGTTAGACTGAAGGGGAGTAACTAAGGGACATTTTGTCCAATTTTCTATTTTTTTTAGCCAATTTTGAATTGTGCCCAGACAGTTTGTTCAATAATGTCAATTGTTAACAATATTCATTAATTGAAAACATCAATTAACTTATTTTTTCCACACATTTTTTTCTTTTTTCGTCTAGTTAAAGTGGGGAAATATTCTGAACTCTTCTCTCGAATCCAAAAAAGCGAAAAAGCAATGAATTTAGAATTTCAGACTCGAATAGCAATAATGTCTCTGGCCCCGCTCCCTCCTCCAACACTAAAAAAAGTCTGATTAACATAATTTTTATATTATTTTATTAAAAGCAATTTTATGACAAAATCATTATCTAGAGTTTTTAAAAAAGAGCCGTAGGTATGCCATTTTTTATAACTCTCCTTTTTCGAGGGTTTACCCTTTTCCCTTGAAAGTCCCTTATTTTTATACCTAAGGCCGCTTTTGAAAAAATTTTCAAACAAAAGTTGTAGATCAAAATATTAGAAATAATTTTGGTTATGACAAAAATTTCGATTGAATCTCTCCTTCCCCTTCAATTTCGCATAATACGTATGAAAATCATCTGGTGATTTATAGATTTACTTATGTATTATGTGAAATTAGAGAGGAAGGAGAGGTTCAATGGGAATTTTTGTAATAAACAAAATTATTTCAAAGATCTCAACCTACAATTTTTGTTCGAAAAATTTTTTAATTGAGGCTCTAGGTACAGAGATAAAACTTTTTTGAAAGGGGATTGCCCCTCAAAAAAGTGGAGCCTTAAAAATGACATACCCACTCATTGTTTTATCGAATTGTCAGGTCAAATTACAATCGAATCAACTGTTTACAGAACCTATTTTTCCTTCTGGGCTGTAATGCAAGCCAAAGTTGCATTGAGATACTACATGAGAGCAGTATCTACTTGAGTTCTAGGGTGATTTTCATGCCTATTATGCTAAATTGGAGGGGAGGAAGATGTCCAATTGAAATTTTCGTAATAACCAAAATTATACATAGTATTTCAATCTAAAACTTTTGTATGAAAGTTTTTTCAAACGCAGCATTAAGAACGGAAATAAACGACTTCCGAGGAAAGGGGATGGCCTCTCAGAAAATAGAAAAATGGCATTTCTGCTCATTTTTCCCCTCATTGACTCTTAAGATTCAATCATAAAATTGGTTTCAACAGTGTAATCACACGGGCGACTTTTTTTTTCATTTGTGACTATACAAAATAGTTATTTATTAATTATTAGGTTGTATCGTTTTGTAGGTACCAACTTTTTTCAAAACTTGAGTTGGGAACAGACTAGTACAAAAGTAGCCTAGACCTCAAACCAATCATTTCTCTGATTTATCCTACAATCGCATTTAAAATTAAACATTTAACTAAATCCAAAAATTTTTGAAATTTGAAAAAAAAATTACGAAAATTTGTTTACTAAAAATGATGTAATTGTTACCTAGTATAGGTATAAATGTTTTTTCAAATCCAAAAGTACCTAGATAGGTACTTGAAAAAAACATTTTTTATATCTTTTAAAAAATTTTCTACAAAAACTAAAATAGAATTAATTTTGAGATAACTTTTATCACAATGACTTTTATGTGGATTTTTTAATTTCCCAGAATGATCATGATTCATGAGCAGTGAATCAGTGATTTTTCACTATTATCCTCATTTTTGAAAAAATACTAGCCCTACTGGTTCACAGTGCATTTTTATTCATTTTTATTAAATAATCCGGAAGGATCGAGGGGGGAAGGGCTAACGCTGGGAAAATGTTCTCCAATAATTATTTTAGGTAAAAATAATCCTATTTTGAGTTAATTTCAATAAAAGCAATTTTTTTTTAGAAATTGTTTTCCATTTTTCACAAAAAACATGGGAGAAACGATTTTTTTGAGTAAACGTGGCAAACGTAAAATTTTTTCAACGATTTTTTTTCGAATTTTCAAAATTTGCTGAATTTATATGTATAAAAGGTCGTATTTTAATCGCAATCAGGGGAGGGTAAGGGTTAAGTCAGAGTAGTGACATTTTTACAAAGCTATCGCAAGGTCTATAGTTACACAACTCCTATGTCTTTACGATGACCACCTATGACAGATTGCCAGTTTGTGTTACGCGGATGACTTTTTGTCAGGGATGGAGAACTGAAATAATTTCAGTTTCAGTTTTCAGTTTTGGGAGTTTCAGTTTCACTTTCCACATTTCAGTTTCAGTTTTCAGTTTTAGTTTCTGTTTTAAGTTTTAGTTTCTGTTTTGAGCATTTCAGTTTCACTTTCCAGTTACAGTTTTGGATTTTTCAGTTTTAGTTTTAGTTTCAGTTTCCAGTTTTATCGGTTTCAGTTTTATTTCGCTTTTCAATTTTCCATCCCTGACCAAACGTAACGTTGAAACGAAACAAGAATTGGCATCTAGGATAATAAAAAAAAAGCCGAAACTGAAACCAATAATTTTTTCAGTTTCAATTTCCAGTTTTCAGTTTCAGTTTCTGTTTTTGACTTTTCAGTTTTCCATTCCTGCTTTTTGTATGCGTAGCTACTTGAAAAATTTCAGAGATCCTGATTTTCTGGATTTGGAAAATTTCAGATATTCTGACTTTTTAGACTTGGAAACATTTTCTAAAGCGGGCAGATGACTTTTTACTTTAGAATTTGATATTTTCATAGAGCTTTTTCTTCCTTAATGGGATTTCATAGAAATGAATTTGGATTAAATTTAAATTGAATGGTGAAAAATTGGAAATGAAGGTTAGATGGATAATGAAATAATCTATCACCTGTAAAATTATTTAACCCTTTAGTTTGCTTATGCGACTTGAAAAAAATTCATTGTACCTATTAAATACAATAATTAAAAAAAATAGGTTGCCTACCTATTTGAATTTTGGTGAGTTGAAAAAGTTACGAAATATACTAGGTTGCCTACATCAAAGGTCGATGGTTTTGAAAATGAAATAAAAAAATTTTCACTGCAAAAATCTCGAAAATTAAGCTTCCTTGAACAAAATTAATCATTTCAAGCAGAAAGAAAATTTTAAGCCTTATATTTTTGATTTTTGACATTTTTTTCGTATGGACTTTTAGTTTGACCAAAAAATCCATGTTTATGGGAAAGCTCATATACAAAGTCGATGGTTTTGAAAATGAAAAAAAATTCCTTAAACAGGGATTTTCTGACAACAAACGAATGAACTTACGAAAAAATGTCAAGAATCAAAATTTTAGAGCTTGAAATTTTTTGTCGGCTGAAATCGATTAATTTTTTTCTAGAAAGCTTAGTTTTCGAGATTTTTGCAGTCAAAATTCTTCTTTTTTTTCAAAACCGTCGACCTTCTTATGTGGGCCATCCTACAATGATACAAACATGAAAATTGAAACTCCATGAACTTCCGGCGATGAAATGAATACCCAAGCTTTAATTGTCATATATTTACACAATTAACTCAAAATAATTTATAATCCATTAAATTGTTCTGTCCCCACATTATATTTTTACTGTTGCTGATAAATTTTCACGTCATTGTACGCGAATTTTAAAATTGACCATTAAATTTCCATCTGCCATGTAATACAACAAACCCTGCATGATTTGAAACTAGTTATAGTTGATAAAATCGTATGAATCGGCTTCGCATAGATACCTAGATCGTCGATTAGCTTATTTTTTCGCCAAACATTATTTTCATTGTTAGCAAATGGGTGCCTATTTGAGATAAAAATGATAAAAATCCTCGCAATATTCATGATTCATCTCATACTTTCTTTCAAAATAATAACAATGAACTCGACTCGTTACGAAATGCAAAAACGTGGGTTACATCCTTACGAATAGATGAATACATATTTGATTAAAACGAATACTATACGCCAGCACTAGCACATTTGACTCATTCGAGACATCCGATAAAGGAATTTAATTAGCATACCATAATCTAACCTGGCACCTGGCACATTCACGTTAGAATTATTTTAAGTACACCGTTTGTAATTAACAAACATGCGAACTTGGTCATTATACACTATTTTCAGTATTTTATCTAAATTCGGATCGTCCTTCGTGTTAAAACCGGGTGCAAATTATATCCTGCGGATGATGGGAAGATGTTATACTGATTATAGGAATTTTCGAAATACGCAGACATTTCTTCACAACGGCGTCAATACTTTTGTAATCAAATTAAATAACAACCTGTTGGAAAATTTTAATTCAAGCGCATAATGTTCACGTTCAATTATTTCAACAATTAAAAAAAGTAGGTAAGCCTTATTTAAAAGTACATCGCACCGAAGTCGTAAATTTTAAAATAAATTTTACACGTCGAATGGAATAAGAATCTCCTTAGGTGAGCATATTTTTCTACCCATAATTCGTTTATTTGACAGAATAGGTACAGAATTAGTGTCAGATGGGTTCGACGATGGTAATAAACGTCAAATTTAAATCACGCAGATTAAATATGTTCGCCGAAAAAAATTGGATTAATTGATCTCGTCGTACGAGTAAATGAAAGAAAAAAAAACAGGTCATTTATGTTTTCTTCTGGTTTATGACCGTCGCGGGTCGTTCGCCCGTACTGGACTTTTTGAAGGATAATTCGTGGTTAATCCACGACAAATACGTAATAAACTTTGTAAAAAGGGGAAAAATAGCCGTTTACCGGTCGGTGTTTTGGTTTTTTACTTTCTCTGACTTATTATTGGTACGACAGAAACTGGTTTCTGCCTCCGTTCTAGAATACACATACCTACCTTGTTCTTGGCGCATTGCATAATACGCTAACACTGACAAAGTTGAGTAATTTCGGTATCATTACGGTGCTAATTAGAGGTATAGCTACTCGTATGGTTATACGTCTGCTCCGAAGTACTTGAAATAATGTAAATTACATTTTTATCATCTTCCTAATCGATTTTACATGGATTTGGTTTCGATTAATTCCAATACACGCGGTTTTTTTTTACTTCAAATAAATTTTTATTAATAAAAATCATACATCGGTATCATTATAACTCGAAAGTAGGTAATTTTTTCCAAAGTGGTATTATTTCCGCGATTTGGCAATCTTATTGTTATTAATTAAATCAATATTAAATGTTACAGAAAACCAGATTAAGTACATATGATAATTTAACATAATGCGTAAACAAATATCCTCGTGAAATGAAATTTTTTATAAGAAATAAAGTGCATTGATTGATATGCGTATTGTAGGTTGAGGTAATTTGTCAGTGGAGTTTCTACAGACACAAAGAGTCGCGCAAAATTGCAGCACTTTTATCATAATTAAGTTAGTCTTACTCTCAAGCTGTAATTAACCTAACAGCTGATTATACGTAAAAAGAATCTGTTACACGAAGTATACGATAATTTGGTAACATTGGCGTAGCAGTAAAAAGTATTTTAACAAAAGGTACAAATGCGAAAAAAAAAATTAAAAAATTAATTTAAAATTAAAATAGGAACTATAAAAAATTAAAAATCGCAGGAGCTCCTTAATAAACGAATAAAATGCTTGGTAACGATTAAAGCTCTTTGAATGTTCCTTTTTGTATCGAAGCTCAACAAAAAAACACGATAGAAAGACGAATAACCGATAAAATAATCTCCTTTGAAATTGAAAATGATTGTTCTAATGTTTCAATATCACTTTTCCTCTGAGATGGCCCAGCTTCACTCGATCGTAAGCTTTCGAAGCTTCGGAAAAAGGAAACACCGAGTCGATTACAGCGTGGAGCTAAAAAATAAAAAAAATTACAAATCTGCGTTTTATCGAGATGGAATTTTGGGAGACGACAAACCCACTGACCTTTTTTTCTTTCATTAGAGTAGCTAATTCTTCGAGTGCGCCGCGCATTGGAATAAATATACCATAAGATATGGATCTTGTAGTGAGTAATGAGCCTTGCATAACATTCACCGCGATAAAATCATATAATGTTTTTAATAGTCCGAAAAACACACCGTAACGGTCTGTTTCGGGAAGAATTGGAGGTTGCAGTGTGATATATTTGGAGAATTTGTAAGATTTCAGGAAAGACGTGTAATTCGAAATTTGAGACTCGCTGATATTAGCAGCATCGAAAATGATATCGTATCTGAAACATTGAAATATTTGAATAACGTATTTTTGGAAATTCAATATGTGTAAATATCCGATGAAATACACAGAATCATACGTACGGTCCCCATTCTTGCAGTTCTTCGAAGAATGAAGAATTTGTATAATCTATTATTTTCTCTGGGCGAAATTTTTGAACCAATGGTATCGCATTCGAACTACATGTGGCTACAACCTGGATTAAAATAATAATATGAATACCAAATGACTTTATCAAGATGAATTCAAAATTCAAATTACTCACAGTAGCTCCCCATGATTTCAATAATTGAACGGTGACCGTACCAACTCCACCGGATGCCCCTATAACTAAAACATTTTTATTTTTTCTCTCTCTGAACCAAAGATCTGCACCCACATTCAACGCTGACCAGGCAGTGACGCCGGCGTACAGAACAGCCACCGCTTCTTCATCTTTGATTTCAGTTGGTTTTTTGATAATCTACGAAAAATAAATTATAGATAATCCAATTTAAAGTAATCTTGAAATGGAAATCGTATTTCTACATTTGTATTTTAATTCATTTTATTTATCTTCAAATGAATAAATATACACTTACATATTTTTGATTAACAACCACGTACTCAGCGTGAGAGCCATCTCTGGGAGGTGGCGTCAGGCCCATGACCGTTGTACCGATTTCATACTCTGGATTTACTTTTGAACCCGCAGATACAACTTTACCAACGAAATCTCGTCCTAATACGGTTGGGAATTCATTCGAAGGGTAACCAGAAACGTAATGAAGGATTTTCTTGACAAAGTTCAATAGCACGTGTCCGTATCCCTCTAGAATAATCAAATTCGCAGGTAAAAAAAGGGTATTATGTTATGCATGAATAAGTTTGCAAAGTGGACAGAATTAATTGGGATTCTTCGGCACAATATTCAAATAATAAATTTAACAGATGTTGAAAGAAATTGCTCACCAGTCATGTACCAATCTAAGATATTGATTGAAGAAGTTGATACTTTTATCAACACTTCTTGCGGATTGATAATTTTTGGAACAGGAGCATCACTATTTAAATGAATTTTTCCACTGTAATCTAGAATCTGCCATGCTGACATGGTATCCGGTATTGCATTTTCATTCATTTTTAAGTTGAAATTATTCTGCAAATGCAAACAAATGGCAGGTTGTTGGGTAAGAATATAATTCAAGTTTATATGTAAAAAATAAATATGAAATATCGAACGAAATGTAAATAAAATTCAATCATACGTTAGAACAAACTAATCAAAGTCTTACCTGCCATCAAGTAACTCAAATTGATGTTAAATTTTAATACAATAATGATACATTCGAATTTAAAATATGAAAACGGCGCAATTGCTATTATCAGTAATTTTTAGTTTTTATTTATCAATAAAAATCAATACACAGGTGGCCTTGAAAGCAATGGGTTCTCATTCGATCTCAAATTCCCAAAATCCTAATACAATTTTGGTAGTTTAAAATCAATTTTTTTGTAAATTTATTCTTTAAAATTTACTATAATCTATCAAAATGCACTTTTACGTGTTATTTTTTTTACGATTAAATGAATAATTGACAGATATTTCAAAAGATGGTTTTAAAAATGGAGATTTGCAGATATTGGACAACGAATGACTGACGTCACGATTCCATTTCCCCTTCCACAACATTCTTCAATCGATTTCGAAATCATCAATTTTTTATCAAAATTGAAAGTGAAAATAAAGCTTTCACTTTTTAAACTTTAAAGTATTTCTCAGTATTTCTTTCTCCTTTACATTTGCTTATTGCTTTTTTATAATTAACATTTGATACTTTTTTTGATTTTTCAATTCCACATAAGCACGTTAAATAATTCTTTTGCAGCAATCATGAATCTCTTTTAATTGCACTATTATTCGACTTAAAATCTTTCAAATTCTATTCAATTATGCAATTTAGAACTTTATTACGATCGTTTAATCATCTTAAATTACCATTAACGTATCAAAAAAGATGGTGCCAATCTCAAACTTTGGAAAAAAATTCCGTGGACTTCACCGGAACCATGTCAGCTTGGCAGTTGACGAATTATGGTGACGAAAGCAATCTAATATTGGCGGAAAATGTTGATATTCCCATAATAACTGATCCAAACCAAGTCTTGGTTAAAGTATCGGCAACTTCGGTGAATCCCATTGATGTAGAGATGATGCGTTAGTCAATATTTCAGAATATATTCGCCGAAAATTCGCCTTCGAATCTTTCAATTTGTATAATTTCGTGTCGAATAGGTGGATTTGGCTCGGTTTTATTGAATAACATGCGTCAGATCAGTTCACTTTGTCAAGATCAAACTACTCAAACTACCAACACACCGTTAATTTTAGGAAGAGATTTCGCTGGTACTGTGGTAGCCAAAGGAAACGCGGCTACGAAATTCGAAATTGGAGATGAAGTATATGGTGTAGTGAAACCTCACGATCAAGGATGTCATTCGCAATATACACTAACGTCAGATTCTCTGGTCAGTTGTGGAAATCATATTGCAACATTCTCATATTCAAATCTAATTTATATGGTTGTAATTACAGGTGGCTAAAAAACCAGAATTTCTATCAATGGAACAAACTAGTGGTATATTGTATACAGCTCTAACAGCTTGGAGTGCTTTGAAAATATCAGGAAAATTCATCGTTGTATCTCCTAAAGATAAACGTGTTTTAGTCTTAGGTGCGTCCGGTGGCGTTGGAAGCGTTGCCGTTCAAATGCTGAATGCTTGGGGTGCACAGGTAAATTACTAATTAAATAATTCAACCATTTTTTTTGAAAAATTAATTTTTTTTTTGAATAGGTCGTCGCTACATGTCGCTCCGATGCCGTATCTTTGGTGGAAACTTTTTCTCCCTTGAGTATCCTAGATTACACATCTCCAAATTACACATCGAGTGTTGAATCAGCTGGAAAGTAAGTTCTGTATAATCTATTTGATGAAAGTTTCAATAAGACGATTACAATTTCAATAAATTTCAGATATGATGTCATTTTAGACGCTGCCGGTCTAGACGAAAAGCAACTCGAAGCGTACGTACCGCATATAAATCCAGGAGGATCATTGATCACTCTGCGATCTCCATTGTTGAATAACATTGACAACTATGGTTTACTCTGCGGTGCTGTGAAAAGCGCGATTGATTTAGCTGTTCCCAACCTCACAACCGGCGTCTTTAAAAAAGGCAGTCTGATAAAATGGGGCTTTTTCATGCCACTTGCCACAGCTGTCGAAGAAGTATCTGAACTTGTCAACAACAATAAAGTAAGTTTTTGGTTGACCTTTGAAAAAATCACTATTGCTATAAAATTCATCTTGTTTTCAGATTACTCCTCCGATCGAGAAAGTATATCCATACTCAGCATTACCTGAAGCATACTCGAGAATGAAATCTGGTCATTTAAGAGGAAAAGTAGTAATTTCTTTAGACGCGAAAGAATCCAACGAATAAACAAATTTTCAGCAGAAAATTAATGAGAACATATTTTAGCTAGCGGAACTTGGTTAATGAATTGTGTATTATGTTGGTAACGAGTTATTATAGCTTTTTACGAGTGTACTTAGAACAGGTATATGAAGGGTGCAATATCTAAATTATTGTGATTTTATTTGTAGCATATGTGTGTTTAGCCCCTGTAGTGAAAACCTCAGGAATTTATGTATTATTTGTACCAACCAACTCGAACTTACTTTTCAATGTGAATTGTACATTTAGCACATCATGCAAAATATAATTTACTAGTGATGTGAAAAATCTCATTTATCATTATCATGTTTGTTCTTCTGTTATCATTCTTAATTTAATTAGCATCTCTCAGGGGTCAGGACTTCAAATATATTACCAGCTGTGCACCGTGAAAGCACTTCGAGGGAGGGGGGAGGGGGGGTCTACATTTTGCCAAAAGCCTTCGTATCAAAACTGACATCGTATGGACATTCCACTTTCATCTTTTGAGGATTATAACCAGGAATTTATTTCAATATCGAATGCATCTGCTTAAAACAATAAAGTTTTCGTAAAAAAAATCGATTTTCCAGACACGAGAAGAATTTTAATAAGGAAATCTATGTTCGAAAGAATTCTCTAAATAAATAGTACATAACAAAGATAATTAAATTACCTTAAGACTAATTCCTGATCAGTTGAATAAAAAATTTGTACTAAATATTAATTACTTCAGATATTGTTTAACCTATTTTGCTCGGAAATTATTTATAAAACATCTACAAGTTAATTTATCTTTTTCAACTTAGTATAATAAGGAACTAACAAATAATTGCGAATTAGTATAGAAAAACAAGACCCACGTTAACCCAATTTATATAAACGTATAAAAAAAAACATGCAAAATAATTGAAATAACCAATCGAAAAATTCAAAATGTACAATAAATAAATTCGTTTATACTTTCACACCGGAAAGAAATATTTAAATGCATTGATACATGACTGGTAATCGAATCGTACTGTCGCGAACACATCAAGTCACACCTTTGGAGTAATAAGGTTACATCTCAAAAAAATTGGACCCTCTTTATTTTTTCTGAAACATGCTTATCTGTGATTAGTTTTCAGTTTGAGCAAAAATTAAAGAAGTTCATTTTTTTTGAGATGTAACCTTATTACCCCAAAGGTGCGAAGTATTGCGTTTGCGTATTCTGCTACAGAATATATTCACTTAAACATTAATATTGCCCCTTAATTTGTTCTTTAAGAATAATTTTCGTTTTCTTTAACGTCATCGAAAAACGGATGAACTAACGAATCTCGCGCATTTATTCGTTTACCGGGATCGAACGATAACATAGTCTGCGAATTAAAATAAAAAATACAGAAATTCGATCAATCGACTGAAATACGTATTTCGATAGAATGATTATTATACGTACGGTTAGTAACTCTGAGCCTGCAACACACAATCTCTGAATCAGTGACTTCAAACACACGGTAGGATAATTCTGAAATTCGCTCCTTTCCAAAGACACGGTTCCAGGCCAGTTTTCATCTGACGGTGTACCTATAATTCTAAAATATGAAAAAAATCTGTATAAGTTTCAAATGTTTAACAAATGTACAGGTATTTGAAATCAAAGCCCTAGGAAATCTTTTCTATTACATATTGAACCATTTAAAGTAAAACTTACTTCACGATCTTCCATAAACGGAGCGATTAAAATAAAATAATACGATGAAAACAAATTTGGTTTCGAAGAGAAGGAAAAATTGACAAAAAACACTCTACATGATTTACTCACTGGAAAATTCTATCTAACTGATTAACTTCGGAGCTGCCAGGAAACAAAGGCTTCATTAGGTACATTTCTGCTATGATACAACCGCAAGCCCATAAATCTACAGATGTTGTGTACGTCAACCCCAAAATAACTTCTGGTGCACGATACCAAAGTGTTTGGACCTGTAAAAGACAAGCTTTGAAATTTGTTCAGGAAAGCAATAAAAGATGGTGAATCAATTACCAATGAGGTGAGTCTCATTTCATAATCGTAAATCCTGGCTAGGCCAAAATCGGCAACTTTCAGCCGCCCGTTATCCGATATTAGAATATTCTGCGGTTTAAGATCCCTATGCACGATCCGATGAGAATGCAAGAAATCAACTCCATTGAGAAGCTGTCTGGAAAAATCCTAAAAACGAGCCAACGAATAGAATTATTCAGTTGATTGGCAACTTTGAAGAAACAATCAATACGTACTTTGATACGATGTGGTTCCAATTCGCCATTGAATCGTGACTTTGTTATATAATCTGCCAAATTTTGATCGATATGTTCGAAAACCAAAAGTAATATTAGTGTCCCATCTTCACATCGTCCTTGGCATGTATCTAATAATCTGTGGAAATGGAAGCACTATGTTAAACAATTGTATCACAATATACAACCTTTATGCAAATCTGTTTCATTACCTGACTATATTTGGATGCTTATGATAGTGCAAATGTCTCAACGCGGTGATTTCTCGCATCGCGGAAGACGGTAGACCGTCTTCTGTCACCGATATTTTGAATCTCTTCAAAGCCACATACTTACCTGTTGCTTTTTCCCTAGCTTTGTATACAGTTCCTTGGGCACCTGAAACACGTGTTCGATTACAATCAAAGTTTCTAGAAGGTGTTTCAATCAGCTAGGGCAGCAATTTCAAAACTTTACCATTTCCGATAACATTCATATTATCAAATTCGCTGCTGATACTGCCCTCGAAAAATGAATCATAATTGATGCCATCGTGCTGTGTAATATATAACGTATCATCATGTTCCGAGGTCTTGTGCATTTCTATAACATATCGTAAGCCGATGTAAATAACATTTCCGGTCGAAATGTATGAAATATGGAAAAATTGAAATGTGCTTGACAACGTGAAGTATCGTACTTACTCATTTGAACCAACTTGAACGCAATCAACAAGTAATTTAATACTGAGCGATGAGTAGGCTTTTGCAGCTAAAAGCCCACCGATTTATCACTAATAAAAAGTATTACGCAGACTTATTTGTGTAATTTCCTTTATGAGGAGTTTAACCGGCACCGTCCACAGGAAACACACTTTTTCCAATTGTTCAATTCTTTTGAGAAGGGGAAATCATTAACTTTTCTTACAGCTGTCAATATAAGAATAACATCTGCCCAGCTGATGAAGCAGTGTTGCGTGTAAAATAATAGCCTAATTATTATTTTTTAAATGCTTCGGTCGAGATTTGTTCAAATACTTATACCGAATACAAAGTTTTAAAATGGATAAAAAGTATATTCTATGAATTGAAATGGTTAAATTTTATAATAAAACTATAAAAAATAAAATAATTAAGATATCGTTGATTCATTTTTTGTTGAAAGATGTGGCAACACTAAACGTTTTGTTTACGGTGCTCAGTACAAAGGAATTTAATCCAAATTTTAGACCTAGCCTCCACGCCAGCGAACGCGGATGATTACCTAATTAGATTAGGCGCGACAAACAATGTAATTTAATGATTTTGAATTTTTTTCCAAATTGTCTAAATATGAATTGTTGGAGATGGAATTTACTGCCTGTGTAAATGGAGTCTTGCATAATCTGAGGTTTTAATTTGAATACTTCAATAGAAATTATATTAGGCTTCTAAAATAATGCTTATGAAGGTTCTGGTTCATCATAAAATGTCACTCAATATCAAAATAACATAATTCTTGGTAGAAAAAGAGAAAAATACCCATAAATCAAAATAACATTTATTTATCACAAACTTAAAAAAGGAACATACAGGTACATAATTGAAAGATTCCAAAACAAGCCTAACTCAACGTGTTCACAACACCATATAATCTATAAATTCACAATTGACTGAGTTACTATGCATTCAGCTATGCTATACTAATTTTAAAAATTGAAAAACATAGTGTACATGCAAACCGAAGTATAAACTTGAAATTATATATAGTTTCATATTGAATTACCAATTCTTAAAGATAATTGAAAAAATGACTCGTGTTGAACTGAATGCAAGCTTCACATTTCACTAACAACATTTAAAATAACAAATTATTGCTTACTACGCGAGATTGTTTTACGTTCAAAGTCCATTCAGAATCTCCCCGAACGCTTATCACAATATTTACAAAATTTAGGTTACTAAATATTGCTTTAAAGTGAATTGCATAATTATCCGTTCAAGTTTCGCTTAAAATTATAACAATGAAAAACCAAAATAAAAAAAATACAAAATACTCGAAATAAAAACAATGATTTAAAATTTAAAAAAAGTTAAATGAAAAATTTCGTAATAAAAAATGACAATACTAAATTCAATCTTTTTTGGTTAAACATTTCACAGCAACGATGCAGACCCCTGCGCGACCAGTATTCAAAGAACTGACCTGTTTGAAAAATACACGAATTTGATGAAAATGTCATATTACGTGGAATATAAACTCTAACCAAATTATCTATTACCAACCTCTTGCCATTCGTTCGTATTCGGGTCATACATTTCTACAAGAGCTAAATATACTTGTCCGTCGTAACCACCGACAGCATATAATCTATCTCCTAGAACACCAACGCCGACAGAATCTCGAGCGGTGGTCATATTAGCTATAGAATTCCACGTATCGGTTTTTGGATCGTATCTGTAAAATTGACATTATCATTTTCTATTTCACAGTGACATATTTCGGTAATAATTTCCGAGCTGCGTACCGTTCAACACAACAAAATCTCGAAGCCGATGGAATAGAAGCAGGAGCATCGTGGCCACCAATTGCATACAGGTATCCGTTCAAAACACCTACACCAACGGCTCCTCGTCGTTTGATCATCGAAGCACACAAACTCCACTTATTCGTATGGGGATCGTATTGTTCGACGGTTTTCAAACACGAGCTACCATCACGACCACCGACTGCATATAATCTAAAAAATTCCGAAATTAAAACCTTTTCTTAAATACTCGAGTATCAACTTCGAACACACTTATTATTCAAAACTGCAACTCCAGCGGTCGATCGAGCCATTGACATAGGTGCAACGTAACTCCACTGTCTTAAATCCGGATCCCATCGTTCAACAGTGTTCAAATAACTCCAGCCGTCATGTCCACCCACAGCGTATAAAGGTCCTTCCAATACAGCTAAACCTGAAACGAAAAACAATCGTCAGATCTAGATGCTTTTTTCAGAGCACTCGAATAAAAATTTATTCGTACCTAAGCCATGTCTGCTAGTGGACATCAAAGGCATATTTGTCCATATCATGGTTTTCAGATCACAACATTCCGCAGTGTTCAAGGTTTTCAGGCCATCGCGACCACCGACGATATACATTTTCGAATCACATATAGCAGCGCCAAATTGCAATCTACGAGAGCTCATGCTATTTGTGGTAGTCCATTTGTTAGCCCTGACATTATATTCTTCGATGGTTGTGCTACCTTTGGACGAGTCCATGCCACCGACGGCGTATAAACTTCCGACAGTCGATTTGCGAGGATGTGTGCGTGTATTTTGTAGAAGCGGTCTACGTTCTGGTAGCAAGTGGTATTTCATCGCTTCCATAATGAGTCCTTGGCATATTGGATCATTTCTTAAAATAGCTTTAGTTTCTACATGATCTGCTATGAACTATAAAAAAATCAAATTAGCATGAAGAAAGAAAATCTCGAAATAAATTTTTATATACTAACCGAAGGCTGTAATAATGGTAATCTCACAACTCCGAGTAATTTACCAATATTTTTCGAACGAAGTGGCTCGTTATATTCTACCCATTTCATTAAAGCCTGTAAAATAAATAAGTGAAAATGCAAATACGAATTTTCGACGTTAAAAACATTGCAATTTGTTTCAAATTACTTTGAAAATCTCATCCTCTGCAGGAACACTAAGATCATCGGATGAAAGCAATTTAAAAACTTCATCTTCCGGAAGTGCCAAAAATTCTTGATTTTGAATCACGTCCATGAAATAATCCTGCAAAACATAAATTTTTGTTTAAATTGCAAAAAAATATTTAAACTTGAAGAATAACACGGGAAAATAAGGAAATGAAACCGCATTTTGAGTCATCACAAATTTGATGACGTTAAAATGTTCTTTTCGGTGTCCTGATTAACCATCAAAAAGTCCCCTAACCTCATTCATCCGCATCTCCCCCAAATGTGGACCTAAAATGACCGCCTTTTTGTTTTTCGCTTATAACTTTTGAAATATGCGTTCACACAAAAAAATGATTCTGACTGAAATTGTAGCATATTAAATTTGCAACAAAACAATTCATATTCATTTTTTTCGAAAATTGAACGGGTGGCGCAAAAATAGCCGTCGAAGTACTTTTTTGGACACTGCATATATTTTAACGGTTATTTTTGCGCCACCCGTTCACTTCTCGATGAAAATGAATAAGACCATTTTTATGTAAATTCAACATACTTCAACATTTTTTCAATCCGACGCATGGTTGAAAAGTAATGAACTTATGAGTGAAAATTAGTAAGGGGCTGAAGAGTTCACATTGGGGGGGGGGGGGGGGTGGTGGTTCGAAGGCTTTTTCATGATTCACTCCTCTAATTTCGATGGAAATATTCTCAGAATTT
>FIZU01052259.1:0-16373 GCA_900064475.1 Pseudococcus longispinus
TTTGGGGGGGGGGGGGGGGGGAAGAAAATATTGAAATTTTACTTTATCACATTAACAATGTTTTATAATAGGCTAATGTCATTCACAAAAGAGAATTTTTTGACTGGAACTACACAACTTGTCAAAAATTACCTACAGAACCTATAAGTAAGTTGGGAAATTGGAATGCAATCTTCACTTTTAATATTGACGTCAAGTTGAAATATCATTACGTCAATTGTCTTAAATTTTCAGATGTAGAACTTTTGGTCCATTCGTTTTCCATTTAAAATGAAAGCTGAGAACTGAAAATTGGAAGAAGATCCAAAAAATGTTGAATGATTTTATGTTGGATCATATCGATCAAATCGAAATCAACTTTCCAAACTAATCCGCAAATCGAGTGAAACGCCAGTCGCCAATTTCTAAATGATTCTATCTTTTCATCATTCAAATCTGACCGTAATTTTAAACCCAGCTCTACGAATTTAATCGCATTTTCATGACTGAAAATTCGACGATACCCCTATAATTCATAATTCCACGCAGCAATTATTATTCGATACCTCACGTAAATCAAATCATCACACATGTCGAATCAATAAACCTGTATAGGTAGCCGCAGCCAACTAGAAAAAACCAACAATGTAATTCGTTCAATCTTCCTCTATCCATCAAAATCACCTCGACGATAAAAAACCACCAAGACGTACACATGGTAAATATGCACCTATCCCTGCGAGCCACGATATAATTTATTTTCACATTCGAAAATCATTAAGGTTTGGAGCATTTAGCAAAGTACATAAAAATTATCCTCTTTTACTCGTATCGCATTGAATCGTGTTTCTTAAGCGGTATTTGATGAACCGTTAAAAATCGCGATTCGCGAATCATATTACGAGGGTAAAAGGTTGTATAGAACAAGGGTGAATCTGTCATTTTTTTGTTCGATAGGTACACGCAGCTTACAATTTCTGATGGCGAAACCAGACGAATAAATCGTAGAAATATAATTCTTGTTCGATAATTAGGGGGATACAGTACTCGTCAAATGTATTCGACGACACACCACATACAAATACAATCTTTTACACGTGAATAGGTTTCCTTTGACCGCCACCTCGCCCCAATCTGTCGCGTCGGCGGCGTTGGAACACATCAAGGGGTATTATTCGTCGGCATACGACTACGTTCTGTTATATTTTCTCGATATCGAATATATTTCTTCGATTCGAACTGCATTCTGTTCGAGTCGAGTTGAGCTGAGTCTGAATACGAGTTTATTTGAAACAATCGTAATAAATTTCCTATTATGAGAAGTCTCATCGCAAGATATATTACTTCGATGTGTCCACGCGCGTAATTAAAATACACCATTTCAATACTCGGACGCGTCAGTATGCCTTATGATTTATGCCTTTCGATAATTACCTTCTTTCATTGATAACTCAACGCAGCCAGCCAATAAAAAACCATGGTTACTTATTACTCTCGCGGTACATTCGATCAGCATTTCAAACGAGTTCTAATGTATCCATCGGAGTCGACCAATATCTTTTCCAAATCGACTAATGGTCCTCTGGTTCCTCCAATTCTGGCGACATTTTTAACCACGTTGGAAAAATTTTTCGCCAAAATTTATTGGCCTGTCTATTCGTATTTTATCGAGTGCATTTTCGCATTGGCAAAAAAATCTGTGCTTTTTAGATGCACTGCCAAAATTCCACATGCGCGACAAAAGTACCTGTTTGTTGACCTAGGACAATATTTATGCATCTAGTTTTCTCTTCGATTTGACGACGGCATGGTGGTGGGAAATGTATGTAAATTGTGTTAGTTTGTAATACATATAGGTTGCGATGTTAATGTGGCTCGTAAATTTCATAGTAAGTATGAGTTTTACCTTGCGTGTAATTTTTTACGATCGAGCTACTTTAAAGAAGAGAAGACGTGCGAACGATAATCATTTCATTTTAAACGTCGACTATGTTGCATTTACCCGACGTCTGGGCCATGTCCGCCTCCATCGTCCAGCTTCGCCTTTGTCACCGATTTAAAGGGATTACATACAATGTTAATGGCTTTACCAACTGGTATGCGGTGAAAAGATGCCAGTTTCTAATTTAATGAGAATTCTTTTTTCAGCGTATGGAATTTTTATATCTAAATAGCTTCTTCGATATGTTTACCCAAATTTATATACGGTTTTCGATACGTACTTATGGGTAGATAACCGATACATCTGACTAATTTCCACGTTAAGATATTTTTATCGTTCTCGACACACACGTCAATGCTGCTACCATTCCAAATAACGCGGTAGGTCCTTCTTCTGTGCTCTGTGCTGTAAGATGAATTGAAAAAATAACACGGCAATCATCACCTTAGATGATTTATGAACACCGAACGGTACCACAGAATGGGTAATTTGTTAAATTCGCACATAAGCCAGGCATCTGTGTTATTATAACGAGAGTGTGCTCGGTGCACGCGACCGTAATCGACGTATATAGAAATTTTCAAAGGTGAACACACCCGATGGATGATTTCACCTGACACGACTTGGAATACGCTGTGGACTACATTTCCATCTCGATTGAGCCTTACTTCTCAGATCATCGTATCGTCTCTCACGATACGTGTCGAACAATTTAAATACCATCGAACATCTAGTTCTTATTTTCACCACTTTGAAAAAAAAAAAACCTTAATCCTTCGAATCACAAATACCGGATTCACTCGTACCGAAAAAAAAAGAACTTATTAGCGAAGATATTTATTTAATTATGTTGTTCTTTATTCGTCTACACTGGAGTATTTTACGCTATAAAATGTATCGATGTTCAAATTCGCCATTCGGCGTGCTTCTATTTTATCTTACATGCAATCGGATCATCGAACTAGGATAAATTTCAACGTATAAATAGTTGTAGGCTATACACGAAAAAAAAACCAGTCTCATTGGATTGTCATCAACTCGCTGTGTGATCATTTTTACTCGCCGCGAATCTATTTATCGATATGTTATACGAATGGATGAAAATTGACTGACGAAACGATTAAGGTTCCGTTGTCGCTAAAATATGCGAAAGGATGATCAATCGGTATCCGAAACGGGTGTTTTAACAAGTTCACCAAGGTAACCGCATCGGAGCGGAGTGAGCTGCCGAACGAGGTTTTACATATACGTAAATGACGTAAATGAGATGTCCAAACGTCGTTCTAGGTTTTTATTCTGTTAATGCGATGAGATAAAATTCCATAAGATGGGGTTTTCTGAGGAAGTAGTTTTTACCTTTTTATTGTTGGTTTTTTGTATCTCTTATTGGGTAGGCACGTAATCTACCTATTTTGTATATGGATATAATAATTAGGCTGTGATTGGTTTTTTTGGGGGAATTTCGAAGTTTAATAATTAAGATTAGTGATATTTTTACCAATTTCCAATTCGTCATAACTGTTTTTAATAGGTACATATGTACAACAATAGAATGAAAAATAAATCCTGAGTGATGATTTAGAGTAGAATTTTAATTCACTATGAAACTGATAACAATCAAAACATTTTTTTATGATTCTCAAAAAATTTTGTCGCATCAAAAAGAACATTGAATTGTAAAATGTACTCGCGATTGTGGAATTCAAGCCAAACGTGCGTAGTAAACCGTAGTTTTCGACTTCAGAAAAAAAAAGAACACAAACATTAATCTTTTTTTTCAATCATTCTTTTCCCATTTTTTCGTCTGATATTTCATTCGACATTCGAACTTTTTCGTTAAAGATGCTTAAAAATGAAGCTAAACAAATTTGAAATGCTGTTCGTTTCAATACTCAAAAAGTAAAATGCATCGGACCTTTCTCCCTCTCCCCATCATCCAAATATTTCAGCAGGAAGTGAAAAACTGAACTAAATGGAAAATGTGAGAACCCTTCTTCTCAAAAAAAGGAAACACCAAAAGAAAATAATTTTTCATGTTTTTTTCGGAATTTTACAATATTTTTGTAGCTGAATTGATCGATTATTCAAAATTCGAAAATCGTAGAATGTAGAAATATTTTGAAAAGGAAACTAGCCATGCAATTTTGCAAATTGAGTGCCATGATAAATTGAAAAATGAGCGCAGAATAACGAAAAATTCAGAAAATTTGCGAAAAAAGCACAAAATTTTGCAATTTGTAGCATTATTGTCAAATTTTAATTTTCGTGAAAAACAAAAATAATAAAAGTCAGCATCATCTCTAAAATTTTTCCAAGTCCAAAAAAGTCTGACATTATGTCTAAAAGTCAGCGTTACACAATTTCGAGACGGAATTTTCCACGAGATCACTCCCAGAGCAAAAGCATACCCTATGCTAAAAATACGTTTCGTCATTTTTTAAAAAGATTATAATATGTGAAAATTTCTAGAACTATGAAAAACTGCAGATTACAATCCCACTCAATTTTTCATTCATACAGGGAAGGGGGGGGGGGGTATTAGTAGCAAGCTGAAGCATGAAAATAATGAAAAAAGTACGAATTTTTATTTTATGGAACATTCTACAATTTTTAGGTGGCTCTTATCACTTCTTCCTCTCCTTTCCCTTCATAATAGAGTAATCAAGAACACGAAAATATGAATTTTTATAAAAATTGATAGAAATAATTTCCAGCGGCGTGAAAGTTGATGAAAAGTCGAAAAAAATTACTGAGAAATATCAAAAATAATTTCGATAGCAACTTTTAGCAACAATTGATTAAAAATCATGATGATTCAACATGAAAATCGAATTTGAATAATCGAATAATCGATTATTAGCGTAGGATATGCTTTTGCTATGGGTAATTTCGCGAACAAACTGACGAAATTCCGTCGTCTCAAGAAAATTGGCAGTTCCCTAGAAAAAATTTCGAAATAGTAAAAAGTTTTCTTAATAAATTTTTTGAAAAAAAATTAGGTATGAAAAAATTTGTACGAGTTGAAAATAGATGAGGTGAAGTGAAAAGACCGAAAACATTTTTTATTTCAAAGAAATTTCTGAAGAAAAATTCTTATCAAAAAACTGTTGTATGCTCAGAAAAAAATCTTCCAAAAAAGGCATAAAAAATTGTAAAAATAATTTTCTCAAGTCAGAAGCTCTTATGATTCCTTGAAAAAAGTTCTGAAAACTGTTTTGATGCAAAATTTTTGAAAAAAAGCTAATTATTTTATTGAGAAATTATCAAAAAAACACGTTTTATGAAAAATCAAAAAAGTGGATAGTTTTTTTTTTGATAAAAATTACTCAAAAAAAGATTAAAATTCAATGACCAAAAGCATATCCTATGTTTTAAATTTCAATGAAAAATCACGAAGCAATAAATTCACGTTACCAATCGCCTAAAAAAATCCACGGTTTAAAAGTTTTCCTCTTCAAGGATCTTTTAGGACTTTTTCAAAGTTTTTTTTGTACTTATTACAACCAAAGTTATGAGGTAGTCAAAATCCCGTTTTTTTACTCGTTTATCATGAATTTTTGTACCCCTCCCCTTCCTCTTCATGTCCTAATATCCACCCCCCCCCCCCCCCCCCATCTAACAAAATCCGAACTTTCGTCATTTTGTTTCGGCTTCTGATCATGGCTATAGTTTTTCCTATAGTCTCAGTCTCAGCATGGAAGACAACAATTCAATTGGACATCTTTTTTAATTACATAGAAAAAGATCTTTGCCATCTTGAGGGACCAATCTAATCCATTCTCTACAGCAAAAATAGCATTCAAAGTTGAAAAATGATGAAATGAATCGATAAATTTCGAGCTGAAAGTTGACAGCAGTCAATTTTCATTTCTTCATCGATTCTTCAAAACTTAACCCCTAGGTTAGAAATTTTGAATTTTTCATTTCCCATGACTAAAAATCAACTTGAAATCTTCCTAATTCACTTGTCAGGTATTTAAAAACGTCATTTCACAGATTGAAATTTCAACCTCGTACCATCCTATGCCTCTTTTGAAGTGTCATCGTCATTTTCTCACTCTCATTATTCGAATCAGAAGCGAAATAACAGTAAAAAAAAATTCGAACCTACTTCTATCTCTTCTATTTCAGCCTGAAAATAGAAACGGACTCGAACCCGTTAATATACCAGTCAACAGGACAATCACCTATAAATTTAACATCGCTATCTTAAAATCTCGCTAAATGTAGCCCATCTATATAATGGCAAAAAAACCTCCCAAGTTAAAAGGCAACTGCGGAGTAATAGGTATCGGAAATGTTGTACATGCCATCAACTAGCACCAAATCACCAATAATTACACTGCCTTCCGGATTCGCCACGTAAAAATTGATACCATCGAGGTGTTTATACGCGTATAATGCTTAATTTTTGTCATAAATTTAATGGCTCGCCTAAATAAACTACATTACGCCCGAAAAGTGAACTCTTATCTTTATGAAAATACCAATTAAGCGAAGAGTTGAATTATACAATGTATAAAATTAACTAATGTAAAAAGGAAATTTTTTAATCGTTATCGTTTTATCATTTCACGTATATAAAGGCGCCACATCGAGTAATTAAATACCATATCAGCGAATTAAAAAGTGAATGAACTACGTAAATACAATTTTAAAAACCAACATCGCAATTTTTTTTGTCAAATCATTATAGAGTAGCTAATTTGCTCGCGAGTGTTAGGTGCGCTTTACTAGTGTATTTATTTTTCAATCTCATTAAAAACCCATTATCCGGTAGGCCCACACGTTCTTAATTGATTTGTATATAAGGTGAAGCTAATTTATAGCCGTTCGTGACCTTGTTTCGTATTGTTTTGCTACGCCAATTATACAAAAATACAGAAACAAGTGGGTTGAATACATAATATCACTTCAGACGGTTCATTGGTCGGTTTTTTTTTTCAAGGGCCATCGTGGTTAACCAAGGTCTATTTGTACAACAATTTCCCTGATAAATATCAACATCACGTTGCAGGTAGGTCTTCATCGTCGCAAAACAGATCAGGGCGGCGAATTTTTTAGCAAACATTTTCATTAGTTTTACAAGGTGCCCATGCTAGTCGAGTATGGCTTGGTTAAACACTAAAAAACCAACCTATTTTACTCGTAATTAGTTTAAATATTATTTCAATCGTATTTACATTGGTTTCGATAACTCGACAAGTGATCTTAACAGTGACCTCGAGCCAAGATGAGTGAATACCTTTGGAGTTTCACTGCCTACTTATGGGGATGAACCAATAGTGTGATGCAATAAGCAATATACTCGCACTCGTAGGCTATACATGTCGGTTAACGACCAACATCCGATTACCAAACCGAATTCTTGTTCTGTTCGACGAATTAGCCTAATGTCGTAAACGCCCGAGAAGCAGTAATCGTTAAAAAATATTGGCAAAAATGGCAAATTGTAAATTCCTCGGATAGCAGCGCAAAAAACCCCATTCTTCGCCTTCAAATTCCGGCCACAATGATCCTAATACGATTCATTTAGAATACCACTCGAGAAACGTGACTAGATGTGCGATTTTTTCTTTGGGAACATCGGAAGCGAAATATTTCTATCGAATGTAGGTATAATTTTACCCCGCAAAATGCAGAAATTTCCGTTAGATTTGCGAAAATATTCTAGTTATTTTGCAAAATCGTTCGATATTTGTAATAATTTCGATCGAAGGTGAAAAAAGAGTCCAATTGTTGTTTGGACTTCTGTTATAATAAGGCTTCCTAATGGTCAGGTTCGAAAATAAGATGAATGGCGTGTTCATTTTTTATAGTATCTTGAATTGATACGACAAAAGTGTAGAAACTCTAGCACATTATTCAAGCATTTTATCTCAATATTTCGGACCATTTTTCGATATGAGTAAAAAATGATATGATGGCTCTGTTTTAAATGAAAAATAGATGGGTATAATTATGTAATCTGAGCCGGATCAAACAAAATGCGGGATAAAGGGAAAAACTGCTCTTCAAGTAAACAGGAAAAATATGATTTTCAAATGGGAATTTTTCTTAAATACTATTTGCCATTGATTTGGAAAAATTGAGTACCCTGCCCTTCTCTACCAACAGGAAAATAATTTTCAATTGATGTATCATTTCTCAGCCTATTCAGTCGGTAAAACTTTTCTTCAGATATTTTTTTTATTTTTTTTTGTGGAGATTATGAGGAGTAAAGTAGAAGAGGGTGGAGTGCGAAAAAATAATATTTTTGATTTTAATGATTTTTTATGTTATTCATTTTGAATTGAGACCCTTCCAAAAAATTTTTAGGTCCGAAGGTCACTCATGAGGGGAATGGTGGCTCTCTCTAAAAGGATAATTTTTTGGAGGAAAAAGGTTTCTGCTTATCAAATAATGACCAAAAATTAATTTTCAAGAAGCTGGAGTTGATTCCTTTGGATGGAGGGGACAAAAAAATCAGCAATATCAAAACCAGTTGGCTTTATTTTTAGAGCTTTAAACTTAGGTACGTTTCGATCTTCAGAAAAAAAACAATTTCCGGTTTGAAAATAATTCCTTTTCTTCAAAAATCCTTCAAAAATTCCTCTTCTTTCGCAATGTTGTGTTCTTTTTTTCTCGTTTTCATGTTTTGGTTGTAAATTGGTTGCAAATTAAGTCGCCAAAAGTTTCGTTCTACCTCTTCTTTGTTTTTACTCATGTTGTGTTACTTCTTTTTCTCTTCTTTGCCATTTTTCAGTTGTAAATTAAGTTGTCAAAAGATATATATTTCTTTTCCTGCTTACTTTTATATTTTTTTGTCTTGTTTTGCTTCGATGATTTTTGTAATTCTATCAGTTGTAATATTAAGAACTGTTGCAGCCCAATACAAGCTTTTGCTTAGTGGGCTGCAGTAGTATTTTCCTGTAGCGAAAAAAATTCAATTTTAATTTCAATTTTTCAATCATCATCATCTTAAATACTGCTCATCAAATGATCACCATCTTAAGATGCTCATGAAATGATCACCATCTTAAGATTCTCGTATAATCATCATCATCTCAAAATACTCATAAAATGATCACCACCTCAAAATACTCATCAAATGATTACCATCTTAAGACGATCACCATTTTGAGATGCTCATGAAATGATCACCATCTTAAGATTGTCGCATCATCATCATCACAAAATACTCATCAAATGATCACTATCTTGAGATGCTCATAAAATAATAGCCATCTCAAAATACTCATCAAACGATCATTATCTTGGGATGCTCATTAAATGCTCATCATCTTGAGGTGCTCATGAAATGATCACCATCTTAAGATTCTCATATAATCATCATCATCTCAAATACTTATCAAATGACCTTCATCTTAAGATGCTCGTCAAATGATGATCCCGTTTAAGATGCACATCAAATGATCACTATCTTGAGATGCTCATGAAATGATCATCATCTTAAGATTCTCGTATAATCATCATCATCTCAAAATACTTATCCAAATGATCATCATCTTAAGATGCTCATCAAATGATCACCATCTTAAGATTCTCGTATAATCATCATCATTACAAAATACTCATCAAATAATCACTATCTTGAGATGCTCATGAAATGATCACCATCTTTAGATTCTCGTATAATCATCATCATCTCAAAATACTTCTCAAATGATCATCATCTTAAGATGCTCATCAAATGATCACCATCTTAAGATTCTCATAGAATCATCATCATTACAACATACTCATCAAATGATCACCATCTTGAGATGCTCATCAAATGCTCACCATCTTGAGATGATCATCAAACGATTATCATCTTGAGATGCCCATTAAATGCTCATCAAATGATCAACATCTTGAGATGCACATTAAATGCTCATCATCTTGAGGTGCTCATCAAATGATCACCATTTTGCATTGTTTCTCAGAAATCAAAATTTGATTTTCAAATGAAAATACGTGATTTTGATCAACAATAAGAAGTAAGATTATTGCTTTCGATTTATGAATTTATTATTTTCACTGTAGGTAGATATTTTTTCTACATTAATTCTCTGCCATTTCAGTGGCGAGGGTTTAACTTGAGTGCAGATCAAATTGGAGAGGGGGGAAAATTCACTTTTTTTGATGAGAAACATTTTTCAACATATTTGAATCAAGTTATGAGATTAGATTTATCTACCTAATGACATTTATTCAAATTTTTGGAGAGGGCGTCTATTTGAAACTCTTAAAAAATACTAATCTTTCTACAATTTTTCTACAATTCCAGCAAACCACCATAAAATATTATGTAGCAAAAGTCCAAAAACTTTTCCCTTCAAGGCAAAATTTGATTACATTTTTTTTTTCAAATGCATTTATTCTAATAAATTCTACACTCCAGATGAAAGTTCCTAGTGACTATTCTCGACCTTTTCCACCAGATGCATAATTTCAATAGACTAGTACTTCAATCACACGTAGGCCTATTCTGCAATAAATTAAAAAACTGTTTCCAATTTTTATTACTCGAGTATACTTGTTCAGATAAATGTCTATTTTACGATTTTTTCTCACCATGCAGCTAAACGGTAAATTCTACAACAAACAGCAGCACCACCGTTACCTAATTCAATCGATTTACGATCACTAGCCATCATCGCAACTTAATCAAAATATTATTGCGGCGAAGTCAATTGAAACTTCACTAGACATTTATGCGCTCTGAAAACAGTTACACAACTATATTTCGGTGGCACTGCAGCATCCAGTCGTTAAAAGAGGGAAAAAACCTATTCGTAATTAAAACTTTATACCTATTCGATCCATAACAGCGCGTTATAAACTGGTATGAAAACGATCTGATAAAAAATCCGATCGATTAAATGTTTAAATAGTCGTTAATTTGTCAACCGCGTTTCCACACTCGCACACGGATAAATATCCTTATCCTGAGAGATAAAAATTCAAATAAACCCGATACCTTTCTCATCTGATAAATTGATTCTTCACATTCCTCAATTGACATCCTAATTGCTGCTTCCGAAAGAAGAGATTGTCACTGCTGATGATCTCGATTAGACCATCCCTCTTCACTTCGTTGCGATGCATCAGCAGACAGGTGTCATTCATACAAAACGTTGCTGTGTAGTATCAGGCGAACTCGCGTGTGCTTTAATCTTTTACAATTTCACCGCCACCGGTTGAACGAGTCATTAAAATCTGCACATGTAACGTGTACCTAGACCTACACGTTTTCGAAGAATCAATTGTAAAATATGTGACCGCCTGAATTGCACGAAACTGCATGTCTTTCTTGCGATACCGGTATATGAGGGCATTCGATGCACGATGATGAAGATACACATATACATCGAATACGATGGCATTATTTGAAACAATATAACGAATATTATCCACTCCCACGTTAATTTATTATACTCGGAGCATTCGCGAACATCATAATTTCGAAATACGTTTCGAGTGTAATTTGCAATCTAATGGGAGTTGGTAGAAATAGGTGTAACTTCCGTTAGACGTCGTTACTTTGCATTTTTATTGATCTTTTGAATTTTCGAAACAATTTTGACTTAATTAACTCCGAAGTTCGGGTTCAAACGACAATGTACCGGAGACTATTTTTAGTGCAAGGACCAGTTGTCAAGAACTGAATATAATTTACTCTGCAGTCTGAACTCAAGTCTGCAGCACAGTTGATACTCGCCAGCTGCAGACAATCGAATTTGAATGGGAATTTTCACGAAATTAATTTTCAAAAAGCGTCCTAGGATTACGATAAATTCACGTTAATATCTTAAACAGCCTTTGGAATGCATCGACCAGCTGATCTTAAACCTCTTCCTAACTATCGTAATAGCTTCCGGCTTCGGGTATTTAAAAATACGTCTCTCTTATTGACATTTTAATAGCAGTCGAGGCCTGCTGCGGTATTAGAAAAAAATTCATAAATGTCACTCGGAGTTCGCATAGGTATCTATGCGAAGTATCGAGCTGGAGCAACCTGAGGCGCGAGGGGCAATCGAACGTATACTTAGGAAATGAATACCTTCGTTCTTCTCGTAACATCAACATAGGTGGGTAATCATTCATTTTGATAACCTTCGACCATATTAAATACCTCACAGAAAGCGTATACCCGCCTATTTTAGGGATGTCTACCAAAAAAAAAAGCTATTATTATACAAGCTGACGATTATACCGCCTCGGTATACTTATTAATAAAAAAAAAAGCAACGCGACGCGTAACAAAACCTTTAAATTGATTATAATTAGTCGAGATTTACGTAATAGTTTAATAAACAGCGGGATTTTTAATCAATTATCGCGGCGTCGTTTAACATTTTGACCTAACAAATTATTAGTTTGTGTTCCCGATCTTGGCGTTCTGCTGCTGGATGGAACAGCAACGGGGAAAAGTTTCGAGGAGGAAAAAAAAAGCGCGTATCAACCTGTTACATTACAGATTAACGTTTAGGTTAGGCGTTCCGTAATCAGATAAAACTCATTTCCAGTCTGTTGATCTTGATACGTTATTTTAGAGAACTGGAATCTGGAAGTGGAAGCAAGCTTAAGCTACCTTTGGGAAGTTGCAACATCCGTATAAGGATGACGTATGGATGATCGAGTTCAGTACCCACGTGATGAGAAATAGGCAAATTATCGTGGCTTTTTCGTACGCTGATTTTATCAGCTCGATGTAGTTGGCTAATTGCGATAGATTTAGGATTCATTCATCCTCAAGGACATCGAATTAATGCACGCATGCGAAACTCGATCATTACCCTTTAAACCCATTTACCGATATTGGAAATTCAACCAATGAGTTGAAGCGCAGCGTGCAAATTTTATTATAAAAGAACCAGACTTGTGATAGTGGTTTCTTCGAATTTATCACATGGTTGAATATCGATAAGTTCATTCTTTCTTGTTATCATTTGCACGATCAATGTACCTACTCGTTGAAGTATTTGTCTGGTTTCTCGTTAGTTGACATGGATTCTTCGATATTCGCCTATCAATATGAAAACTTAATTGATAACCCTGCAAAAGATCTTCGATAACCCATAGACGAACATTCGATGATAATTAGCTTATGTGGCACTTTCATTTCGCACTAATTCCATCAGCAGACAGATAGAAGTCTGTAGCCTTCTGCTTAATCAGCAAATTCTCAGTACTCGTATTTGTAATATTCGACGAGGACATTTTCCGCCAATGAAATACTCGTACATATACATAATTGCACATGACCGAGTATTCTAATTAGGTATACGATTATGGTTATGGCCATAGCGGCGATGACGAGTGAATGAACTGGAAATTCAAGCCATGCCATCCATGGCTGTTTCATAATTTTATGCCACATTTGCAATAAAATTGCACGTCGTAAAATTATTCCGGGGTTAATTCATATGTAATTAAAGACGTTTCGTATTTGACGTTGATGAATAAAAATAGAAATAAAATGTTTCAAACGAGCCGACCATGCGTATCTTTGCAATTTATTAAATGCAGCAAGTGTCGCCGCATTTTTTTTTCCTCTCAATTCTTATAGCTAATTATGACAATAAATGGGTATGTTTCAAGAGTCGCGTCGATATACGGAGATCAGGGTTGGTTTGACTTTTGGCAACGTAGCGGTCAGATGGTGACTTGATGGTTGGAAAGAAAATTTGTGTGTGAATTTTTTCGTATACTTGAAATAAAAATAGTTGACGAGGGAAAGGGAGGAGGGGAGAACCGTAATGTGCATAATGAATCCATTTCAAAACGTTGTACTTTTCATCTGGGAAATTGTGCAGTGTTGTGAACATTCGAAACAATCAATACAGACTTTGTGTATGTGAATGTACGTAAAATTGGTGTATTTTGAATTTTAAGAAATGGGTGATTTTTCAAAATAAAATTGAATTTTTTTCTTGACCCCTCCCTTCCATTTCTCATAATATTTTCTGTTTTTCATTTTATTAAAGAATAAAATTCCTTAGCGATCCTACTTACTTATCTAATAAATCAAAACGTGGAGTTTCCCAAATTTCGGTTTGTGGGTAGGTAACTTCAAAAGTGCATAAAAGAATATTGAAAATCAGAAAATGCCTTCAAAAAATTCGAAAAATCCAAAAAAGTAATATAAAATAATTTTTTTTAGAAGAACAGATTATTTTTGAATTTTAAAAAGTTACTAGTTACTGTTGTTTTTTTTAAAATGAGAAAATTATCCCCATATTTTTTTCTCTCTAAAAAAAGTAAAAGGGATACCCAAAGGCAAACAAATGAAAAAACAGTTGAAAATAATGCTGGAAAAAAAGTGAACTTGAGTAAGACAAGTTTCAAGATTGTGTTGATTTTCGAAAAGTTGAAAAATTAGTAAATAAATTTTTTTTTCAAAATGTAAAATTGCTTATGATTTTATTTTTTTTAGAAAAAATGAACGTAAAAAAATATGTGCCTATAAAATGCCATTAGGTATTTCATTCCATCAACTAAAATATGCCAAAAATACGCCCTAAAAATCACAAATACTCTAAAATGGGACTATTCCATAGAAAACCAGTTCGTCATTGATGTAAAAATCCTAGATTTTATTTACCTACAGAACTTTAAGGAAGTATCAAATTATAGTAGTGAAGCTGAATTGAAAGTAACTAAGGCGAGAAGATCAACATGGAAGCAAAAAAAGAGCCAATGACAATTTACTTCAGATTTCTTGAAATTTTCCAAGTTCAAAAAGTCATTTCAATTTTGAAAAATTTTTCAAGCCCAAAAAAGTCTGACAAACTATACAAAAGTGATCGTAACGGATTTCTGTGATTTATTGGAATTTTTTTGAAAAATTTTCAAAATCTAATTCCAAGCACAAAAAGTTAAAGTCAACCTCTGGCTGACAAAATGTCTGATTTAAACTTTCTTAAATTTTTTCAAATCCATAAAATTGAAAATTTTCAAGTTCAAAAAAACTAGTAAAATGTCTGAAAATCAGCGTAATATCTGAAATTTTCTAAATCCAAGAAGTCTGGCTGACAAAATATCAGAAAATTACCCTGATTTTTAAAATTTTCTTAATCAGGGTGTCTTACAGCCTACAGGTCATGAAGTCATGAAAAGTTATCATTTTGGAAGGTGGGTCATGAAAGTCATGAAAAAGTCATGATTTCAGCTCGAAATTGACTTCTAAAAAACGAAATTTATAAAAAATTTTTCATTAATTCAATTTTGTACACAATAAAAAAAAATTATTTTTAATAGAGGGGGTGCCATTTTTGTGGCTAAGGCTAGAAAACTGCATTTAAAAAAGGTCATGAAAAAAGTCATGAATTTGACTCAGAAAATTTTGTTAGACACCCTGTTAATTCAAAAAGTCTCAAATATTTGTCCGACAAAATGTTTGAAAGTCAACATTATCTCTAAAATTTTCAAAGTCCGAAAAAGTCAGACAAAATGTCTAAAACTCAATTTTCCAAGTTGAAAAAGTACATATATAACTCGTTTGTCTGACAAAATGTCTAAAAATCAGTGTTAGGTAAAAATACGGAGAAATTTTCTGTTTCATAATATTTTAAGATTTTGAGTCTTTTTTATTTCTCGTGAGGAGGAGGGGGGATTACATTTTTCCAGTTTCATTCAGTCTATTGAAAAAGACAATACTGAACAATTATTATGATAAATTCCAAAAAAATCAATTTGACATGGATATGTCTACTTTTTTTTTGGGGGGGGGGGGGGTCATCCTAAAAATTTGTGCGTCACGAAAATTCGATTATGAAATTTCGTCACGATTTTGTCGTACCCAGATGATTTTTTGGACTCGGAAAAAATTTAAAAAACGACTTTTTGTAGTTGAAAAAGTTCAAAGGTTCTGACTTTTTGGACAGAATTTCAGAGATTTTCCTACGACAATTAGTTTATTAGTCCAAAGCTCCAAACCGTTAGAACCTTTGAATTTTTTCAACTCCAGGAAGTGTACATAAGTTTTGAATATGAACTACCTTGAAAACAGAGTATTTTTCAAATGATTTTTAGGACATTTTCAACAATTTTCAAAGTAATTTCGTCTTTGGGTGCTGGAGCCCCATAGATATTTTTTTCAATTTGAGTCAATTTGAATCCCGTTTGCCTTCATCTCTTTTGATCAAATTTAAGAGGGAATTGAAAGACCATAGACATAGACACCACTGATACTCAGAGAAATGAAATTTCATACCAATCATTTTCTGGCAAAATCAAAAAATTTTGCGAGAGGAGCCAAAAAAATTGAAGCAAATTTTCATCAGGTATAAAAATAAAAGCTAGCCTAGTAAACACTTTGAGCTTGAGCTCTGTCTGAGTGGAATTTTTTCAACCTCATTTCAAGATAAAGTGAATTTTTCAAAAGATCAATACGATTCACAAAATTTTCTGACGAATGAGCCCAATTTCATTTTGCATATTTCGCATATTTCGACCCAAAATG
>FIZU01052268.1:0-10424 GCA_900064475.1 Pseudococcus longispinus
CATTTCATGGCTTTCGAGTTGAAATCATGACTTTTTCATGCCTTCGTGACCTGTTAGACACGCTGTACACCCCCCCCCCCCATGGAGCGAGATAAAAATTCGCAAATACGCTTAAAAATCAGCTATTACTACTACCTAACGAATCACATAAGAAAATTAAAAATCTGGATCAAAGGCCAAATCGATATGCTTAGCCTGCTGTAGCCTTTGCATAACAATCATTCTAAATATGATAAAAATGGCCAAAAAGACATGAAAATCATCAAAAATGTTAACAAAAATCAGCAAAAATATTGCAAAAATCTCGTAAAATTTTTTATGTTTTTATAAAATTTATTCAAAATATGAAAAAACGGATCAAAAAATCAGGAAAATTGACAAAAATTTTTTTACAATTGTTTAAATTTTCCCAAAAATTAATAAAGTATGTAAAAGCGTTAAAAATAATCATGAAATCCGACAAAAATCTCGTAAAAACTGCTAGAATTTTCACATTTTCCAAAATTTTTATTTGCTCCAATTTTTATGAAATTTTTGATCGATTCTAATAATTTTTACGACTTTACAACTAAACAGTTTTGCCATGATTAAGAATTAAAAAAATTATTTGAACTGTGCTAGGCAATCCATCACTTGAAAGCAAAAAAAGAAAGGTAATTCAGAGAATATTCTCGAAAATGCTCATGCTCGTTGAGCAAATTCTCAATGAAAATATTCTCTGTGCCGTCCCTGCGCATTTGATCGCAAAACTGATTGCAAATTCGCATTTAACCTGTCAAAATACCTCTGCCCAATTTCAATAAATTTTTCCTCCTTAAAAAATGCTCAAAAATGATGATAAAATAGCACTTTTTGAAAATCACATTTGAGGAGGGTAAAACTTCATTCACGGATAGATTCGAGTTCGCCAATTATGAATACCTATGCCATAAATTTTCGACTCTCTGCCTTTGTTCTAGAGATTTCGCTCAATTTCATTTGAAAAATGTAATTTTCAATCAGTCTCCACCTGGCTCGAAATGAATGCCAAATTCATGATCAGAGACCTACAATTAGTCGAAAAATAAATTAAAAATTCGAAAATTCGCCAATTTTTGATGTATACGTATCGTCCCTGGAAACCGTCGATAGTCAATTTAATTAACGCCGAAATGATGAAAACAAAAATGTCCAACATCTTGCCAAATAATTTCACAATTTTTTTCAATCTTACAAGTAAGACGTAAGAGAAAATCTCACACAGGAAAATGAAAGTAGGTAATTTTGATTTGATCTTATTTCATGTGAAAAATTGTACCTAGCTCCCTAATTTTCACAGGTGAAAATGAACTCGTTCACTAACTTTATTTCAGTCCACATGATCCAATGAAAATTTTTAAATTTCATGCATCAGGTTTCTCCTGAGCACAAAAGGATTAAACAATTGTTTTAGCATAAGAAATGCACTTTCTATAAGTAATTCCATGAAAAACGAGACAAAATTCCCGGGCAAAATTTTTGACGATGACTTTTACACATTTTGTCAGATATCAGACTTTTTGGACCTAGAAGATTTTTGAGATTTCAAACGATTTTTCGAACTTGAAATTTTTTTGAGATAGACTTATAGACTTTTTATCAGACATTAGACTTCATTTTTTCGACTTGGATTTTTTTGAAATTATTTCAAACGATTTTTTGGATTTGGACAAAAATTTAGAAATCACGCTGACTTTTAAACATTTTGTCAGACAGAAATTATATTGGATCAATCTGACTTGACTTGACTTGACTTTTTGACTGGGAATATTTCAGAGGTTACCAACTTTTGAGAGGGATGGGAGGGGGAGAGGGGGGGAGGGGTATTATTGCTGCTAAGAAAAGCCCTAACTTTACGCAAGAGTACCCTCCAAAAAATGTACATATGAGCCAAGGGAAGAGAACCTAACATATATACCTACTGATCTGTCTAATGTAATCGAATAAATCGTACAAAACGTAAAGATTCATCACTCAATTCCAAGATCAAACATACAACGTCACCACGTACCTACATATTTCCTTACAACTTATTTATACCCGTATTAAAATATTTATCCTCGAAAATACCTCATTATCAGCTCACGCGAGATGTTTCTTTTACTTGGTTGAATTTTCTCATCACGCTTCGAGGAAAAACACCTTTTCCACAGGGATCGGTACATGTAATGGTTTTCGTGTGAATTGGTGTTAATAAACCTTCAAACGTCAAACCATTATTTCAACATCAACGCGAGACTTCTCGCAAAAAAAAAAACACCTTTGACATACACTTCTGTATTAAAAATTAGTCTTTATACAAACACGTAGCTTGTATAGATGGCATGTAACTTTCGCGTCGAATATAAAACTTGTACAATTTCATAATCTGAATTCATTTCCGTTCGTTTGGCGAAAATTGCTTCGGTATATAAAATCTCCCCGTATAAGATAAATATCCGAGACAAGAGGGAGAAAGAGAGAGAGAGAAAAAAACGTGTTCATAATTTCTAAAAAGAGAGTTCGGTAATTGCGAAAATTTCCAGTTTCGAATCTCTTCCAAGTTGTCAGCTTTTTTTACCCTTTAATGAACGAAAAATCAAGAGAAAATTACTGTTTTCGTTCACCTATGAGCACGTGAACATTTTTACAAAGCTAGAGTGAAAAAAAAAGGGATCCAGAGAAACTTTTTTTTTTCCTACCTTGGAAAAACAACGCTGCCTTGCGTTGAGGGAAAAAAGTTGCTAGGTAGATAATTCTGTAACGAAAGACGAGTTTCGTAAATAGTCTCGATTTTATCCCTCATTTGAAAATTTTATAACGTAAATTGAAAAATATTAAATGCTACTTAATTTCAGCGAAAATCGTTGCCAGAAAAAACCCCGTATCCTAGCTCGCGTGCTATTCGTAATACCGATGAATTTTTAAAACGGACATTCCAGCGGGAAAAAAAAGCAACGTAAGAAAAGAAACACTCCGCTTTAATGTATAGAGCTTCGAGCATCGACAGACAAATGAGAAAAACTATATTCAATAGGGGAAAAAAACGCACCGCACGTGAGAAAATACACTCAAAAAATTATTCTATCGCTTTCAACATTTGTAAAACGTGCACGATTTTGTAAATCTCTCGAATCTGGTAAATCTCTCAAGTAAAATATTTTTCTATAAGATGGTCATTTGTAGCAATTTCCACCACTTATTCCACCTTCATTTTTTCTTTGATTTATTGCCATACATTCAGCCTATAGACATAAGTTGCGAAACGCATTTACCCCCGCAGCATACTTCACATATCTATAGCTACGTCACAAATACGAATATCTCGTACCGATCTCATATACCCAGGTATAATACGTATTTTGGAAGTATTGAAAATGTATATCAAACGATGAACATCAATCCGAACCTCGCAACCATTTCGTATATTATCTTCGGGCGAAAAAAAAATTCCCACCTACGACAAAAATTATACTAGATTTTGAATAAATTTCTAATTTTCTGCCATAGGTTTTCCTTTGATAAAATATTAGCAACGATTGAACCGAACGAGTCATTTTACGACGTGATTTTCAAACATTTCGCAAACGATTGGACAACTACGCGTAATAAAAATTACGCAATTTGACTCATTTCTGCCTTGGTAAAATCGAAAACGCAATTTCAACCGCATTAATGTGTACAACGTGTAGAAAAATGGAACCTATTGAGCTTCACAATGACGATGATTCCCCCCCCCCCCCAAATTAAGACTTTTTGTGTTTTTTGCATTTTTAAACGAATTTTGTATCGATTTATTTGATTTCGAGACGAGAATTAATGTATAAAATTCATTGTTGTTTTTTTTCACCTTCGTTCTAAAACGTAATATAAAATAATAATCGAATTTAAATCAACGTGGGAAAAAAGCTGATAAGTAGGTATTTTATTATCTTCATTTTTCAGCGACTAAAAATTCAAAACCGCTACGAACGCGATAGCAAACATTAAGATTTTAAATGGATAAACGGTAACTTTAAATTGTTTAAATAAAACTTGTAATTAAGTAAATTTGTATTCAGTTGGCAAATTTATCTGCCGCAGTTCTTGGTTTCGTTTAAAGGTAATTCATTTCATTTGACCTGTCAACTGTATATACCTTTAATTGGACTAGAACTGGAGCCAAAATTTGTATTCGAGTTTAAATTTACAACCGGCACCTAATGTAGTGCTGGAATTCAATTCTATACTATATGGGGTTGAAAAATTACTCGATTGAATGTAGATGTGCCGTTTTGTTCTGTTTGAATATTCAACGAGCATAAATTAATTTTTTTCATGCTTAATAAATTTTTTTTAAATTACCAAATGTGCGTAGAATTCAGGCTCGATGTTTCACTGCTAGGTCCCTCCGAGAGATGGACAAACACCCTTCAAAAACCAGTTCACCGCGATATAATGTCCTCAAATAAGCCTTAAAATGAAAATACATATATTTCCAGGCACAATGTTCTATCAAAAGTGCCTATATTTTGCAAAAAATGGTATCTATTTTAAATCTAAAATGAAGAATAAAAAACACCAACTTTCTGAATCATATGAAATAAACGAAGTGAAGTCTCGAAATGAGAAAATGTATATACCTACATATTTTCTATATTTAATTCCTTCTTCCTTTAGTAAACCAATTCATATACATCCTCTACTCATAAAAAATTGTGTAAGCCCCTAAATGAAGGGATATTAATTTTTCGAAGGAATATTAAATAATAAAAGATTGTTTAACTGGATTCCAGTAAGAATTTTGAAAGAAATTAGTCTGGATAACTTTTTGGATTTGAAAATTTCAGATAGCAAAACTCAAGCAAAAGTGTTTTAAAGATTGGTACTAAAAATTATTAAAACCTTCATGTTTCTTCAAATATGATTAAATCGGTCAAAAAATCATAGAAATTATGAAAAATATTGTAATGGTCAAAAATTTTATAAAAATCAGAGCAAACGCAGTAAAAAATAAGCAAAAGACAATAAATTTTTTGAAAATGGGGTTAAAAATTATTGAAATTACCATGAAGAATGTGTGAAATCTCATGAAAAATGTTCAACTATTCACAAAAATCATTTTTAAAAATATTGTAAAAATGGTTTAAAAAATCATGAATCGTCGAAAAAATCATAAAAATAGGTAAAAACACAGTAGAAATGCACACAAAATCGTGGAAACTGTAGAAAATCCTTTAAAAATTGTTACAGTTTTCACAAAAATTATTGAAATGCGGTTGAAATTGTCAAAATATTGACAAAAATCTGCAAAAAAAATATTGTAAAAAGGTCCAAAAATTATGAAAGTCGTCAAAAATATTGTAGAAATGTCAAAAAAAATCGCTTGACCGTCGAAAATCTTAATGAAAAAAATGTCAAAATTTTCATAAATATCATTTTTTTTTATACTGGGCATTTGTAATTACAAATATTATTACACCCAGTTCCGAAAACAATTTATATGAAGTTGAATAATTTTATTTCTCGTATGAAAAAACCCATGAAAATTTTATGAAAATCGTCGAAGATATTGTAATTGTCAAAATTTGGACAAAAATACAGTAAAAAAGTCAAAAACTATGAAATCTATACAAAATCTCGTAAAAAATGCTAAAATTTTCGCAATATTTTCCAAAATTTTGTGATTTTGTACCATTTTTGCGTTGTTTTCAATAATTTTTGAAAATTTGTGAATATTTCAAGATTTTCACTGGCATTCCAACTACTTTTACCCGATTGACTAACTGGATTTTTTTTGTTGAAAATCCATGACTTTTTCATGACCTTTTTACATTTTGTTTAAATGCTGATACCCTTCCCAAATTTCTTTAATTTTTTTGTTCAGAGTAACATTCTCATTAGGTGTCTCACAAATTTTCTAAATTCAAATTCAACACTTTTTCAGCGCTTTTTTCAGAATTTTGTAAAAAGATTTTTGAAAAAACCTGGTGATAGTTTTTCAGCCTCCTCTAATGGACCAATTCAGACCATTTTTTTTTCAAAATGTTTTTCTGACTTGTACGAGTAGATGTGTCATCAGCATCGAAGCCTAACATTTTTCAATTGTTGGAAAGAGAAAATCAAAGGCTCTGGTGTGGTAAGGGGGGTCAATCGGGTTTTGATGCGGGCAGTCTGGAATTTTTTTTCTCATTTTCCAGACCAGTTTACACTACTCAGAATTTTTCGGATTTTTGTTGGGGGGAGGGGGGGTGGATCATCCTAAATCTTCAAAAAACCGATTTTTTAAAACGTTTTCCTCCCTCAACTAGGTCACTTCTGGTTAAAAAATTGTTTTCTTGTAATATATCATCGATGATACCAAAATACACCATCAACCTGCATATAGATTAAACTCTTTCATTTTTTCCCTTTCTTACAATTTTATTTTAAAATATCCGAATGACGCCATTTTAAAGGATCTTTATGAAAATATCAATAATTTTACAAGATTTTTAACAATTGCTTTCTTGACCATCTTTACAATATTTTCGAAAATTTTTATGGAAATATTCAACGTTCTCACGAAATTTGAAATACTTTTATAACATTTTATATAATTTTTCACTGAATTTCATTTCTAGATGTGTGACATAATTAACGGCTGAACCAACACTTCTCTCCGAGATGACTTTAGCTGGGTCGAAGCTTACGTGGTTTTACCCTATGGTAAAATGAAGTCGAGAAATTGCTTTTGATAAATTCAGCAGGCACTTCAGATAAACATTAATTTAACTTAAAATGATTAAATCGGTTTTCCGATATTCTAACAATGGTATGTCTTATGGCTGGGGTCAGGAAAAATTTTGTTTCTAGAAATTTGGTTTGTTTGGATGACTTCTTGCACTTGGAAAATTTCACAGATACTATCTGAAATTTTCCAAGTCCAAAAAGTAATTTAGCTAACACACAAGGCAGATGGCTCTTTGAAATTGGAAAATTTCCCAACAACATCGTATAACTGCTTCGTTGACAAATAAATGGCAAAGAGTTAAGGCCAATTCTGCATTATTTTCAAATAAACGATTCCCTTCAGCGAAATATTTCTAAAAGCTAGATTCGAGCTGGCAAATTCACACCTATGGGAATAAAATCATCGCGGAAAACCCGCAGAATATGGAAAAATCATACCAATATACTGCGAATTGGAAACAATACACATAAATAAATTACGTCACCGAATCAATCACGAATTAGTTTTCACTCCTCCATTAAAATCCTACCGTAACGTACGACCGAGTACAATTCCGCCAAACAACAACGTACGTTCGCTTGTCAATACACCACAGTCATCACATCTAACCCATTAATCCTCGGACTAAGTACCTAGCATACCCCATACAAATGAAAAAAAATCACCAACACCTATGAAATTCCTCAACTCTGCACATACACGTAATAAGGCCTAACCTTGCGCAAAGCTTATGAAAAAAAACTCCACCAGCTTCGGCATCATCAACAATCGTTAATTTTTCATCATCCTGTACGCGTGAAAAATTAACGCAATTTAAATCCATCCTACTCGACTCGATCTAGAAAATCCGGCTGAAAAACGAAAAACCACGGTCGGAGAAGAGAAACGCGATATGACGTAGCGAAACCGTGTATATTAACGTTGTTTTCAGACGATTCGACCATGTGTGACGATATTAACGCTCGAACGGCGCCTACGTACACACGTGAGAGCAAACCCCCATCCATTTTTTTTTCTCATTCCAGCTCGCGGACCCAGGCGATCATACCATCACACGCAAGACATCGCCTCTGCAGGATGAAAAAAATCCCAAATACGAAAATCATACCGTACGATATTTCGAAACCGGCGCACAATTTTACGATACCCTAAAAACAAAAACGAATGATGAGCATAATATATAAATTACGACGTAGAAAAACCACCGCGTTATCATCTAAAAAATACGCATGCGTTGGTATATTTTGCAAACGTTGACCCTTCGTTGCAACGTTATCCCATACCCTAACACTAACCACCCTTTGATTATAATCCCGTCGAAGCTGGAAGACACGTGTTGAGCTTTATATCGTTATTGTATGGTACTTTCTCTGCCAGTTTATACTATTTTTCTTCTTTTAAAAACCGCGTTGACAAATTTTTCATAAATCCAGTTCGTTGTTATTTGATCGGCCGGGACTTTGCGACCCGGAAACGTTCGGTACATCTCGATGCATGCATTTTGAAAGCCAGGTAAGAGTGAATTAGTCTATCTATATAACGTATGCACGTCTATGTACTTTGGACGCGATTTATTAACCGCCGCATACAACAATTAATAATACAATTGTCGTTTAACGAACGAGTAGGCGTTTTGCTTAATTAATCCTAACTACTTCTATTAAAACTCTCCGTGTGTTTGTTTCTTTTCATCATCAAGCATTCAGCCAGAGTACCTACTATCTATTTAATATTTCACCGCTATTAACGAATGAACCGAAGCGTGTGCTCGTTGATTTTCTATTATTTCGAAACAAACACGTTAACTGAGTTATCAAAATTTCTATATCCCGTTTGTTCGCAGCCATCTATAAACTAGCAGATTTACTCTCGCACTCAATCTCCACCTTATTTCTCTCCCAACTTTACCAATACACCGCATGATCATTCCACTACCTTGAACACTCATCGTTTAATAGCTAATTCCATTGATAAGACAGCTTCTGTAGGTGGGCAAAAAAAAATCCATCCGGGAATTTACACGTCGTCTCGTAGCATTTTACAGTGTACCGGTGTACCAGACTGCGATGCGTTTATTGATTCGCATCCCCGAGCATGCGATCTCTTCGGTACACCTCACCCCTCTTCGTCACTCACTCTCGACAACGCTCGCGAGATACACAATTTTCCAAAAATCAAGAGTGCTTCGGACTGTAGATGGCAGCACTTGGGTTCGGTTAATAGTCGTTTTTCCGCATCCCTTTCCGAGCTAACCTTAATGCTGGAGCTGGAAGTGTACGACGTCACGTGCACTTGCCTCCTTCCTCCTTCATTCATTTTGCAGGTTCAATTTTGATTTCGATTCGGCTTCGACATTACCTACGATAACGTGTAGTAACTCATGCTGTGTAGCTTTTCAACTTTTAGGTGATGAGGTGAAGAGGGAGGGGAATAACATCTTGAAATACAATATGGCAAAACCAAAACATCTACTCGTATAGCTTTATATATAAAAATGCATTAAAAGTGAAAAAAAATCGATAGTGTTTTGTCTGTGAGATGAGTTGCGTCATAGAATCGTCGTAGCATTAAGTTACCGCATCCATTATGCGAGGATGTGGTATTCTCGTTGTCGTGTCGTTGAATTTTTCACAGAAATTCGATATACCTTGCAGCTACTCGATTGCGAAGTAGGTATCGCGGGGTGTCTTGACTGAATTTTTTTGGAAATCCACTTTTTTACATTTTGTTTGAATGCTGATACCCCTTCCCTGATTTAAAAAAAATCGTTCAAAGTAACATGCTCATTACGGGGTGTCTGACAAAATTTCCAAAACAAAATTCAGCATTTATTTTCAGAATTTTGTAACATCTTCAGGAGGATGTTTCTCAAAATTTATGAGATTATCCCCCCCCCCCCCCCCAAAAACTACATTACTTTATTAAAAAAATCGTTGCAAAAACATTATGAAAGTTTGACAGCTTTTTCTACTATGGACTGATTTTAACTGATTTTTTTCATGTTTCTTTTGATGTGTAGATTTGTCACCAAGCATCGAGGTTCAAAATTTTTGTTATTTTTAAAACATTTTTTTGCATTTTTTCCACATTTTTGTAATTTTTTTGATTTTTTTTTCAAATTTTGGACAGAAAAAAACAAAATTCTGTAATTCTTTAAACTTTTTTTTTGACATTGTACCAGAAAATAAGAATGTGTCATCGCAAGTATCGATGTACATAAATTTTCAAATTTGAGAGAAAAAAGCCTCCGCTGGACCTCAAAATGTCGAAAAGTTACCCTGATTTTTACAATGTTCTAAGTTAAAAAAGTCTAAATTGTTTGTCTGACAAAATTTCTAAAAGTCAGCATTATTTCTGAAATTTCCCAAGTCCAAAAGTCAGTGGAAGTCTGAAAATTTTTTCAAGTCCAAAAATGTCTGACAAAATGTCTTGAAATCAGCATTACGGAATTTCATCACAGGAAAATTCGGTTTCATGTATTTGTCCAGCCCTTTTCGGAAATTTTGTGGCGCCATTATCTCAATAATGGTGAAAGAATCTGAAATTCACAGAGTAGGTGCATTAAGAGATGTAGTTGTGCATCGCGAAATGCACAATTCAATTGATGCAAAAATGACCAAGCGATTGTAATTAATAAAAATAGTTGCTTTGAGGTTTGGGAAAAAAGGGGAAGCTAAGAAGTTGTCAAACCAGTTTTTGGTGAGTTAGTGTTGTT
>FIZU01052291.1:0-12278 GCA_900064475.1 Pseudococcus longispinus
AGTTAGACAAAATATCTAAAAGTCATTGTAACGGATTTTCGTAAGTGAATTTCATAACGGAATTTTTTTGAAAAATTTTCGAAATCAAATTCCAAGCACAAAAAGCAGTCAGTAAAAATTTTAAAAAACTCCAAATTCAAAAAAGTTTGACAGAATGTCTAAAAGTCAGTCTTAGGTCAAAATTAAAAAAATGTCTGATTTAAATTTTCTTGAATTTTTCCAAGTCGATAAAGTTGAAATTTTTCAAGTCCAAAATGTAATTTTAGTTCTTAAAAATTTTCTAAATCCAAAAAAGTCTGACAAAATGTCTATAAATCATTGTGACGGAATTTCGTCCGTTTTTTCAAGAAATTACCCACAGCAAAAGCATATCCTATGCTAATAAAAAATATTTTTCAAAGTTTTACATAAAATCGATTTTTTTTCTCGCCAAACCTGTCATTCTCTGAATCAGTTGAATCCGTGATGGGGAGGGGGAGGGATGGACCCCCTTGATGTCAGAAATGTTGAAATTGAAAAAAATGGGCTATAAAAATTTAGCTTTTCAGTCTTTTTCTGAAAAATTTTTCGCCTTGGACTAAATCAATTTACCTATTTTGACAGAAAAATGAATATATTTCGAATCTGACGTAGAATCACTCTTTTTTCTGATCACTCCTACCCCTCCTTCCATCGAATGTTTGTTTGAAAGCTTGTTCCAAGTTAATTTTCAGTAGCTTTAATTGGCATTTTCGATGATTTTGCCTCATTTTTCTAGAAAATCCTTCGGTTTGAAGTTAAAAGTTAGCATTATCTCTGAAATTTTCCAAATTCAAAAACTCAATGGAAATCTGAAAAATTTCCAAGTCCAAAAAAATCTGACAAAATGTCTAAAAGTCATCATTAGGGAATTTCATGACGGAATTTATGAACAGGAAGTGAGCAAAAAATGGACAAAATTTTCAGATTGACCCCCAGTTATACGACATACCCATGTCAGTACGAGCAAGAGTACATATTTTAACCACTACTCTTGAAACACTGAATTTTTCACAGACTCATTTAATTTCGATTACTTTACCAATCATAATTTCCAAAATTTCGAAATTTATTATACCTATTTGATTTGAATTTCAGTGCGTATTCTTCTTTAATTTAATCCAATGGACGCCTATTAAATACATGCACTACGAATATCCATGGTGGAGTCACATGTTCGGCTGGTTTACCGCCCTATCATCCATGTTGTGCATTCCAGGCTACATGATTTACCTATGGTTGATCACTCCGGGAGATTACGAAACCGTAAGCATTTCACTCCGTTCCTTTGCCAATCTATCACTTTAATTTACATCGCGAATTTTTTCTGTTCTCTTAGAAAATCCGAACAATCGTTCGAATCGAAGAAGACGTAGCAACACTACGTAAGAAAATGCAAGAAGGAAAGAAATCGAAACCCGTAGAATCGCCTTAATTTCTTGGTCCTTGCCAATTTTTGTTTTTTTGTTTAGTTCGTTCTTCCAGTATAGTTTTAAAAAAACCCTTAGACAACAGAGAAAAAAAACAACCCCTTTTTTTTAGATAACGCTATCGCGCGCTTTTTGTGTAAAGTTGTTTACTGCCGTAATTGTTAATTGTTGAAGAGGAACGTGAGTGTGAAGTGTGTCGTTGCGGCTGCGCAATGGGCGGATTTGTCGTCTCGAAAAGTTTATAGGCTATACGCATCAAAGGGGTAAGACAAATCTTTGTACTTATATATCAATAATAATGTTATTATTTTTTACGCAGTTAACACAATTTTTTGTAAATAATTTTTTCATTATAATGTGTAAGGCTCGTAGTGTAGTCGATAAGGTTATTCGCGCTAATATTTTCAGTCTTAAGTATTAATTCTTCCCTTTCTTTATTTTCTTTCTCTTTTTCGTTTTTTGTTTACATTTAAACGACTTTTATTATTTTAAATAATAAGATATTCCAAAGTCTTCCATTTGACGTTAAATTTATAATTATACGTAATTTACTACCTTTACCAATTTGTGAGGTGCTTTCATAAGTAAAAGCTTCGTTTTATACCTACTCTAAATTAAATATTAAAAAAAAAAACCTGTCGAACTTCCAAACAAGTCATATCAAGTTATATTATATTTTATAAGACATAATAATTAAGACAATTATTGCATTTAACGGTTATCAATGATCTCACGATGAGCACGGCTCCCATCATCGATTACTACTACACTGCTCGAGCAGCAGAATCAATTCCACGTCTTCTACGTACATACCTATAAAATGGTCGGAATTTTGGCGATTATCAATGCTGGACTATGAAATAAAATGTAGTTCCTTTTTATTCGATTTTATTCTAAGTCCGGTATGGTTTTCGTCTGTCGTGTAGAATGGCGCCGTATTCGTGATTTTTACTCTACTCTCCTCTCCCCCCCTTTTACCACGAGACCAATTTTTTCCTCCGAATTTCAGTGTTCATTGTTCAAATAACTGTATAATTAATATCTATAGTGATTTCATGTTAGTCGTTCAGTGTACCTATATTTATACCTAACCTATTACTGTGTTCGACTCTCGAATCGACAAATTTTACTAAAAGTATCTTGTTTCAGTTCGTACGTAAATTGTTGTGAATGCAAAAAAAAAAATTTGTGGTATTCCGCTGTAATAGATTTCAATAGTAATAAATTTCTTTAATGTAGTGTTCAACGTTATTGCGGTAATGGTACCTATGGTTTTTAAAATGACTGCCAGTCATCAGCCACGTATCTTTCAAGTCCTATTCTGGGCAAAGCCTCGATTAGAAATTTGGCTAACTTCATCTAAATTCAAACAAGTCTTTTTTTTTTAGAAGAATCTGCGATCTCTTCAATTTGTTACGCAATTTTGAGGAGATGGGGAGCGATGAAGAGAAGCTCATTCTATCGAGTTCAAAAACGGAAATCACTTCTGATGTTTGCGTGGGTGAGGTGGGTTGGCGGGAGCTAGGAATGAACCTCCTTGACAAACACTTTCACAATGTGTACAATTTTATATTTCTTATTTTCCTTTTTAAATAAATCAGTGGTTTCCAAACAAATGATGCATATGCACTTGGAATGATCATACGTAGAGCTGCGAGTTTTACATACCTATTTCAAATGCTCAAAATATTGTAAAATATGCATTTTCGAGCCCAAATATGCTAAAAAAAAAAGCAAAAATCAATATTATGGATGTCTATGGAAAGGATTTTTTACATTGAAAAACCTAAACAATAAAGAATTGAAATGAAATGAAAAATCGAGCAGCAATAATCAAAATACATCTTCTATTCAACTTTATAAACATTTTTTGGTGCCATATTTTTACAAGTTTGCAATTTTGGCAGCAAAAATGTGGCCAGAAACCTCAAAATATGCAAAAAAAAAAGTAAATAATGTCGAAATATGCTGAAATATGCACTTTTCACTCCTAAAATATGCGAAATCAATTTGGGCTCATTCGTCAGGAAATTTAATGAATCGTATAGATCCTTTGAAATATCCACTTTTGCAAAACTTCAATCATAAGAAATTGAGTACAAAAATCATTGTAAAATCATTGAAATTCGTAAAATACAAAAAATTTGATCAAAATATCATATTTTTGTGGGGCCTAAATGCACTCGTAAGAAACCCTGTGAAAATTTCACGAATATTGTGAATAATAACATAAAAGTTGCATAAAAACCAACAAGATTCAAAATGTAATTGCAAGAACAGAATAGAACCTATTCTTACAGAAAATAAGCTAAAAGACATGAAGTTGATCAGATATTGTTGAAATCGTGTAAAATATCACCAAATATTTTGAAAATGTCAGAAGAGACAGATATTCCAAATGCAAGTAAAATTGTTGAGATTTTTACGAAAATTGTGCAAATTATGCACAAGTAATGTAAAACATAATAGAATGTCATCAATTTCTTTATAAATCATGAAAAAATAATGTATGACTTGAAACATTATTAAAATTATGTAAAACTTCAGAAATCTTTCAAAACATCATAAAATTTTTCCAAAATATGAGTAAACTTGTTGAAATTTCATGAAAACGATGTAAAAATTACGTAAAAGTCAAAAAACACTGATAAAAATTTTCAAAATGCAAGTAAAATTGTTGAAATTTCATTAAAATTGAGTACAAATAATGTTGAAGTTGACAAAATATCATAAATTTGTGTAAAATACTGAAAAATGTTTCCAAAATGCGAGCTGACTAGACGAAATCAACGTAAAAGTCAATAAAACAACATTAAAATTGCCCAAAACATTAAAAATTGCTTCAAACACATTAAAAATTTTCAAAATGCAAGTTCAATTGTAGACATTTCATAAAAATTGTGTAAAAATAGAGTGGAAGTTAATAAAATACCACAAATTTGTGCAAAATGCGATAAAAATTTTCCAAAATCCTAGTTGGCTTGTTGAAATTAATGTAAAAGTCATTAATACAAGATTAAAATTGCTCAAAACAATGAAAAAATTTTTCAAAAGAAAGAAAAGTTGTATAAAAATAATGTTGAATTTGATAAAATACCACAAATTTGAGTAAAATACTATAAAAATTTTCCAAAATGCGAGTTGACTTGTTGAAATTAATGAAAAAGTGCTTAAAACAACATTAAAACAGCCCAAAACATTGAAAAATTCCATGACAATGATGTAAAAATAACGTAAAAGTTTTTGAAACATCATTGAAATTGTCTGAAACATGAAAAAAAAAACTCAAAATGTCACAAAAGTCATTTAAAATCCGATTAAAATTGTTGAAATTTTATGAAAATTGTGTAAAAATGATGCAAAAGTTGGTAAAACACCATAAAATTTACTCAAAACATTGAAAATTTGGCTTAAATTATCGTAAATGCACGTAAAATTATTGAAATTTCATGAAAATTATGTAAAAATAAAAGTAACGAAAAAATAGATCAAAATATCTTTAAAATGAATCAAAATGCCAACAAAATTGCTTTTGGCCATTGAATTTTTCAAATCCACAAAATCGTGATATTTGAAATTTTCCTAAAATTTCCCAAATCCAAAAAGTCATTTGAATTTTGAAAAATTTTTCAAGTTCAAAGAAATCTGACGAAATGTCTGAAAGTCAATTTTTCAAATTGAAAAAAATTAAAAATTATCTGACCAAATATTCAAAAGTCAGCATTATCTCTGAAATTTTATAAGTTCAAAAAGTCAATGGAAACCTAAAAAATTCTGACAAAACATCTAAAAGTCATCGTCAAGGAATTTCGTGTCGGTTTTTACTTTTCCAAGTTCAAAAAATTAATGGAAATCTTAAAAATTTTCAAAGCCCAAAAAAGAGTGACAAAATGTCTGAAAGCCCGACAAAATGTCAAAATAAAGTGGGCATTATCTATGAATTTCCCCAACTTTAAAAAATCAATTGAAATCTGAAAATTCTTCAAGTTCAAAAAAGTCTGACAAAATGTCTAAAACTCATCGTCAAAATTTTTTTTCAAGTCCATAAAGTTGAAATTTTCCACGTCCAAAAAGATCTGACAAAATGTCTAGAAAAAATTTAAATTGTCTGACAAAATATCTAAAAGTCATCCTCAAGGAATTTCATGACGGTTTTTCCGGACAATTAAAATGGACAAAATTTTAGGATTAGCCCCAGCCATAAGGCATATCCATCATCCATGTCAAAAAGAAATCGAAACATCACTAAAATTGTTTATTAATTCGATAAAACACAGGAAAAGTCCAGTTTATCAATATTTAACCAGATTTTCGTAACATTTCAAACGTTTTCGACCCAATTTCGACGATTTTCGCGACATTTCAAACAAATTTTCAAGTAATTTCGAAATTTTATCAATAATTTATTCAATTTTTAAGCAAATTTGGGCGATTTTCAAACTTTAAAGCAATGTTAGTGCTTTTTTTTTACTTTCTGGGTGATATCGAATACTTTCTGGATATTTTGAGACATTTTCATAGTATTTCAAACAATTTTGGGCAATTTAGGCAATATTTTTTGATATTTTCAACAAATTTTCAAGCACTTTTGAACTGTTTTCATAATTCAGAACGATAATATGAACGATCTCGACAACATTTCGAACGATTCATCATACATAGAATAATTTTGAATAGTATGTCGACAACTTTTATGTAATTTTCGAGGAATTTCTCGAAATTTAAAACTTGACCATAATTAAATGAGTTTTTACAATATTTTGACAAATATTTGTGATTTTTGGACAATTTTAATGATAAAGTTCTATGCAATTTTGAGTCCTTTTCACATTTCCAGCAATTTGGGAGCCACTGGTGATTTTTATGATATTCTAAAATTGTTCGATGCTGTTTTAAACATTCGAATTACATATTAACCATTTGCATGGCATATTATATTTCATTAACCAACCACCAAAGTTCACATCGTTCAAAAAAATCTTCGAACTTTCTCGTATACCCCCAGAAAATCGAAATCACCTTCCACTGCACTAATGAAAGGTGAGAAAAACAATCAATATGGCTTTTTCATCTTGTTTTATTATTTTTTCAACATCAATAAAATATAATTATTCAATACAATAAATAATCATTAAATTAATTTAATACATAATATATTTAAAATATTTTCAACTATTGAAACTGATTGATATTCAAAAAAAAAACGAAAGAAAAAAGAAAAAAACCCACATATAATATGATATTTAAAAATATTAATATTGAATCTAAAGTACGTGGAATTTTACTCCGATAAATGATTAGACGAGAAACAAAAAAAAAAAATGGGGGAAATACGCTAATATTCGACATATTTTTTTACATAATTATTTATCCAATACAATATTATAAAAGAAGAAGAAAAACATACACACAAAAACACATTAAATTAACGACACCATTTTCCAATATTACCTACTATACGAAACAAAAACAGAAAAAAAAACCTCCCAAAACTACGATTTTTAGCACGATACGACCAAGAATACCTAACAATACCGATATGGACTAGTTCCTCTTCATGAAATTAGACATAGATGTTGATAATGCTACACAATATAAAATAAAACAAAACGAGTATCTACCTATTTAAATGAATCGATGAAAAAAAAAAAGGGGGCAGGGTTATGAGAATGCTACTCGAGGAAAATCTATAAAACAACGTTATCGCGCCTAGAAACCCGTGCCGATAACGTCGTTTGATAAATACGAATTGAAAAAAGAATCACGATTCGACGATTCACGTCGTTTTCGAAATTACAATAAGTATAAGGTTATTTTACTCGTAGAAATTCATACAATAAAATTACATTCACAGCCACTGTTTGAAAATTTTTGATTTTTTTCTTCGTTTTAATTCCCAAGCCTACGCGTTTAAATCGGTGCTCTTTTTTGATAGAATTTCATCTTCGGCAGATGATACCAGTTCCTAATTTCATGTCGAGGGCTAAAACTATCTACGAAAGTTTACCAGCCACGAAATTCCATACGTGATCGAAACCATCAGTCGTGAAAAAACTTTTCTTATTTATAACTTAAATTTAATTTTGATTATTTTCCATCGATTTATACATGAATAAATCGTCGTTTTTTTTTTAATAGAGAAGGCACCATTTGAAATAAAACCGTTTCGTAATCCATCTTAAAAAAAAGACAACAGTACGTTATAAAATTCATCTTAGATTTATTAATACTGACTAACGTTAAGACGAATATACCTATACTGGGCGTTTAAATACATTATCGTTACAAATTAGTATATTAATAATTCGTTAGAGAGCTTTAACCACTACCAAAATTACACGAAAACTAACAAATAGTATTTTAGAACAACGTAAATAAATAATAGACCCTGCACAACCAAAATATAGAGGCCGAAAATGCTAGATACGATTTACTTTCGTGTGTAATTTTTCGTTGTATATAAAATTAAAATGTAAAAATTAAAAATTCGATAGAGCGTAGAGGGTACAATCTTCATAACTCTTTTCATTTATTTGCATGATCGATTACATTGAAATTACGAAAACATTCGCAAATGTGTGCGTATTTTACGAAAACGCAGCGATAATTTTCGACGTGAAAAAATACTCAAATAAAAAAACCCGAAAGCGTACAAGCTTTTTATATTAGTAAAATATATGCAAATAAATAAAAAGACATCTAAAAAATGATCATTCTGCGATTTCAGCTATTACAATTAAACAAGCCATTCGGTAAATTGTACAGTTATCTGTAAACAATTCACAAGGAAATTTTTTTCTTAAATAATTTGTACTCGCCCGGTCCGAGGTTGCAAGTTACTTAATATTACGTTGTACAAAAAAGAACCAGGTTACGTCGAAGCTATTATACCACTCTGTATACACGTACGAATCGTACGTACGTATAAGCGATCCAATATTTCACATTCGTCGTCGTTTTCATGACCAGTAAAAAAAAAAAAATACAAAAATCAGAGGGAAAAAAAATCGTCGAGATTAAAATCTCAATTTTTGTACATAAATTTGTACCGTAATTGCAATTTTATACTCCATCCGTTTATTAGTATTATCTACGTATATAGTATTGAATTTTACAAATTCGCGTGCAAAAAAATACTGTATGAACTATAGAATTATTAGAGCCATACTACTGATCGGCCAAATCATAAAAAAATTAGAAATTGTGAGCAAATAAAACCGAATCGTATTATAAACACACAAATGCTTCTTCGAAGACTGATCATGTACATGATTCATGTAAATAACCCTAATCCAGTTGATTTTTGACTTGAACCGAAATTCATCCCGAACACGAATTCTTGTTTTTTATGAATAAAGTCCCCTCCTGATTGAAAAAAAATGTTCGATGCAGGTAATCGGGAAATATATCTACTTAAATATTACATCTAGCTTTATTTTATTTACACTGGGTTAGTTTTTGGTACCACTGAATACCAAATAATTGACAATTTATGATCATGTATGTGATACTGATACAGAACAGGCACAATTTCATCGAATAGTGATAATTTTGGAGCAGAAGCTGGATCTCCTGTTCGATGAAATGGGCATATTAGGTACTTAATGATTTTTTTCGAAATTTAACAAAGAACTGGCTTGTGCCTGATCACATTACAAAAATTTCATTCTACTTATTCCAACATTAAAAATTTGAAAAAAATTAAATTTCGATATTTTCTACAGAATTACTTGCTATAAATGGATTAGCGAATAGTTTTTACAATTTTTTCCCCATTTTAGGGGTTGCACAAAGATATTGGAGATGGATTATTGTAAGCAATTTTGAAAAAAACAAAATTTCAAAATTACGAGTATTTGGAACCCCTGAAAATGGATCAAAAAGGAAGTGAATTGTGAATGATACTATTACTGCTTATCTGATCAACGGTAGCCCAAGTAAAAAATTTGGCTATACTTGTACTTATCCTGTACCATTAAAAAAGAGACTCATTAAAACTTATTTCCAATCATCGAGATGAGAATAATCTCGAGAACTGATTCTAAAAATAATTCTAGAGAAAAATAAACGATATTTTGAAACCTAAACAAATTTTGCCATGATTATTTCTTGCCTGAGATCAAAATTCAAAAGGTCAAGTAAGATTTGAAATAAATTAAAAATTTCAGAATTTTTACAAGTTTTTATATCTACCTACTTTAAATGTTGCCTAGCCCCTTCAATTTCGAAGCTAGGCTAAAACCATCATGCAGGCATGAAATCCACTATTAAATTTTTGTAGGAACTTCAATGACCAAAAAATGTTTAAAGTGACCAAAAACCAAACCCATCAAAAGGAAATTTGAGGTCAGAATTTTTCCGATTTTTTTTGTGGGCAAATTTTGTCAGCCATTTGAAAAAAATGTTTACTCAACAAAATGACAGAAATTTTTGATTTTTTAATTTTAGGAAAAAACAACACGTCCAACCTACAAATTGGAGTGCGGCAATAACAAATTTTCAAGTTGAAACGTTAAACAGGCATTTTTTTTTTTAGTAATTTCCAAAATTCCCCATTTTTTTGTCGTTTATCATTAAGACATTGGCAAAAAAAAACTCAAAAAGCATCTAACAGAATTTCCAACTCGAAACGAAGATCTTTTTCAGAATTTTTAAGACCTTCAACCAAATGTTTTTGCTCAAATTCAAAAAAAAAAACAGTACATAAATGAACAAAATCGACGAAAATTTTTTTGGAATAAATGAGTCAAACAAGATAAAAATCTGGAAAATATTCGATTTTTTCATATTTTTTCACATTTTATCCATTTTAAGTCACAATAAATTGGAGAAGAAAACGAATTTTGAAAGAATTATAAACAAAATCTGGAAGATTTGTGAGCCAAATGCGGATCTTTTCAACACTTTTTCGATTTTCAGGACCATTCTGCCAAATGGAAAACTTTTTCAACACTTTTAGCAATATCTACAGATGTGCATATTTAAATCGTAATATTTTCGTCCAATTTTCAAAATTCAACTTCCAAAAAATTGGATATTTTAATCGGGGGGGGGGGGGGGGGTCACATCCATTATTTCGAGGTCTCGACTCAAATCTTGTGCTATTCCACATCAGACTTCAAAAAATATATAATAAAATGATTAAAAAATACATAGACCTATCTGTAAAGAAATAGATATCAAAACAACAAAAAAAAACTAATCATAACACCTGAGAATTTAAAGTACATTTTTTTTATAAAAATCAACATTCTTTCGTTACTTTTTCTCCATAACTTCGGATCTAACCGAACTTCGATTGATTGCTACGTTGTGCAGACGTCCCTAATCATGTAAATTTGCATATAAAAATATTTTCCAATAAAAAGTAAAAACATATGGTTTGGTTTAAAAAAAAAAAATTATAAGGTGTTCAAATTTTCATCGGTCTGTAGGTCATTTTCGAGGAAAAAAAAACCTCAAACCGCACTTTTCTATAAACCAACTGGTAAGTAAATCTATGAATAAAATAAATTCATAACATACTCGTAATTATCTATCTTATCTAACATAATAAAAATAGAAACATTCGTACCGGCGTACACTTAAAATAAAAATTTCTCAATATTCATAACACTACGATACAAATAAATTCACACTTACGACATACAAATTACACCAGTAAAAAAAATGGAATGTTACGAAATTCGTTGAAATGTTCGAATTTTACACGCGTAAAAATGTAAAATTACCATTACATAAACTGTATGGTTAATCCATAAACAGTTTATTACGACTTAAAATTAAATTTGAAGATCCGCACCCTTACTTTACTGATGAACAGTTCATCAGCATAATACGTCCGCGTGTTAATTTATTGTAGACATTTTTTTATAAACCTTATTTTAGATAAGGTATAATACACAAGCACTTAAGAGAAAAAATTGATTAAAAAAAAGGTTTAGGTAGGTATTAGATACGTGAAAATATTTTTTTGAAAATTAACTATAATATTTGTCTTTCTCGTTTCAAAATACAAAATTGGTTATTAGAGGTACACGTTCTCCGAGGGTAGATAATCGAACGATGTTGATAAGGTCGAATTGCATCGAAAATTTCACCCGATTCGTCATCCGTTTCAAACTAGAATAATATAAATATAAATACGACTAGAATTACAATAACGTTGGTTATTAGTCATTAAGTATTATGTATCCGTATCTTAAATAATAATATAGCACCTTTGGAAAAGATGTTTTAAAATAATGAAACAGCCTTTGGCAGAGAAAAATTTACAAATGAATGTTTCGATTTCGACATGTCTTTTTAGTACAGTATTGAAAGTATTTTCGATCGATTTTTTCATAGGAAGCAATTTTATGACTGAATCGTAATCTAGAGTCTGTGAGGAAAAAAATGAATCGGAATGTCAACTTTTCAAGACTTCGCTTTTTCGAAAGTCCACCCCCTCTTATTGAAAGTTTCCTATCTCCGTTCCTGAAGCAGATTTTGAAAAAATTTTCAAACGAAAGTTGCATATTGAGATCATAGAAATAATTTCGGTTATTACAAAATTTTCGATTGGACCCTTCCCTTCGCTTCAATTTTGCATAATATGTATGAGAATCACCCTTGAACTTCGATTGCACTGCCCGCAGTTATCTCAATGCAAATTTGGCTTGCTGCACAGTCAAGAGGGAAAAAACAAAAAAAAACCTCGCCAAATTCCAGTCTACCCATGAAACTATCAGACGAAATATGTGAAAGTCAACGTAATGATTTTCAAAAGTTAATTTCGTAATGGAATTTTTTTGAAAAATTTTCGAAATCCAATTCCAAGTACAAAAAGTC
>FIZU01052292.1:0-21146 GCA_900064475.1 Pseudococcus longispinus
ATGATGGTACTCCTCGTGCTGGCCACGAGAGGGCTTCAATCGGAAGCGATGAAAATGCTATTGCAAATCGTAAACGAAAGAATACATACAAAAGTAATAACTACTGCTGTGTGCCACAGTGTAATAATCGGTAAGTTGAACTTGAACACTGTTAAAATTAAAACTGAATTCACTTTGTAAACCTTTCTTATTATCACTCGAATAATCTTACTTTCAGAAAAGAAGGCGATGTTTCATTACATAATTTTCCACAATCTGAAAAGTTAGCCAAGAGTTGGGCAGATGCGTTGAAAATTGGAAAAAAAATTACTAACAATTCTAAAGTATGCAGCGAACATTTTTCAAAAGAATCGTTCATAGGTAAGCTAGTTAAGCTATGGCGTTGTAAATAAATATTCATTTTACTCGCATACTCATTTATTTTCATTTCTTTGTGTTATGTGATTAGCTTATGATCGAATAGCAAGACGATTAAGGAGTGATGCTGAACCCACGTTAAAAATTCCTGTCACATCACATGCCACAGTGCTCAGTTCTCCTGTTAAAAAAAAGAATAAAGAACGGGATGATCGATTAAAAATAAGAACAGAAAAAGCCGGGCATATCTGTAGAAATGATGATCAGCTGCATAATACAGAATCCAACCTTCAGTGCATCAGTAATCCTGCTTCTGGGCCAATCTGTAGCAGTAATAATCTAGCTTCGACCTTGCCTTTGGATCCTGCAAATATTTTCATTCCTACTTCTGAAGCTCAGCTAGATAATGCTACTGCTGGAAAACACACCAGTGATAAAGGTATCCAGGTCAACACAACTTTAGATTCCATAACGGATATTTTGTCTAAACTAACACTGTTGGATTTAATGACAACTGAAGAAAGTTTTTATTCCTGTACTAACTTAACGTTTGAACAGTTCAATGTGCTATGTACCTGTGTAGAAAAGTTAATGGTACAGCTGGAAATGGAGAAATCATGTGTAATGGATGTTAATAACATGATGTTATTAACCTTGACGAAATTAAAACTAAATATATCAAATATCTGCCTTGCTGGTATGTTTAAAATATCAAGACCAACGGTTAAAAAGTATTTTGTGACAATGATAATGCTTTTACATATTTGCTTGAAACCATTTATTCACTTTACAGACCAAAAGACTAATATGATGAATTTACCCAATCATTTTAAACCATTTCCTGAGACACGAGTCGTTATAGATTGCACTGAATTTAGTGTTGCAACGCCAAGCTGTTTAAAATGCAGAAATATGCTGTATTCAAACTACAAATCCAAGCATACCCTAAAATTATTGTTAGGTGTTTCACCATGTGGAGTAATTACTTTCGTAAGTAAATTATACGGCGGCCGTGCTTCGGATAAAGAAATGTTCATCCAAAGCGGATTAATTAATAAATGTGAAGTAGGAGATGCTATCATGGCGGATCGGGGTTTTTTGATTGATGAAGTTTGCTCAAAAGCTGGTGTAAAATTGATTAGACCTCCTTTTCGAAATGGAAAGAGACGATTCACATCTGAAGAAGCTACAAGTACTGTCACCATTGCACGAGCTCGAGTGCATATTGAGCGTGTTAACCAACGAATAAAAGCTTATAAATTTCTTAGCCACATAGAAATAGAATTTTTAAATGTTATAGACGAAATAGTTTTTGTTATTTGTGGATTAGTGAATCTTTCCTCACCGATTCTTGGTCCAGATTCTTTTTAATTGAATTATTCTCTAAATAATAATATCAAGTTCTCAATTAGGTAATAAATTTTTTTTCTGTAGCCGTTTGTAATGTAATAGATATTATGAATTTTAAGTAGTAGGTAGATTTTTTCAGTCTCCTGTATAATATATGATGATACAGCACAAGTATTATATTTTATTGGTCAATTACACTCAATCAGTAGTATGTTTATAATCATTTTTTGAAATCAACATTCTATCTCTGTTTTCATAATAAAAAGGTAAAAATATATTGAAGTACGTTTTCGTCAGGTCAACAAATAATGAAGTACAAAATGGTTCATCATACAGCACAATAATATCTTGAACAAAACGAGTTTTTTCAGAGTAAATTAGAAGTTTACATTTTTTAATATTCATTAACATTAATCCTAGTTGAACCTGAGTGTAATAGCGATTAGGATTTCTTAAATAAAAAGTATGATTTTCCTCATCATATTTCAAGAACGATGTCTTGCTTAGTTGTTCTGCATTACCAAATTCCTTGCCATTGCTTGGGCATTTTACCTCGAGTAAATAAAATTCATTGTCGATAGTAATTTCAAAACCATCTGGTGAGTATGCAAACCATGGACATTTTTCATTCACAATAATTCCAGCACCTGTAACTATTTCAGAATCAGGATTTTGCTTCTGAAATAATGCTAGGGCAATTGGTTCATTTTCAACTCCATATTTCATGTCAGCTGTGCCGGAAAATTTTTGAAATATACTGCTTCCGATTTTTTTATCCCAATCCCTAGGTTTATTGGCTTTATTTCTAGAATATGTAAGAAAACCATGAGCAACTGAGCCTGTAATTCTCGCCTAAAAAAATGAAAAAGTATAAAGTATATCCAAGGTTTACATTTTAAGCACCATTGAAAAAAGTGCTGATAGAATTGAAGCTTGTACCTGTCTTTGCATCTGCCACTCAATATTATTTTGACCAATGGTATTACGAAATATTTGGACAGCCTCCTGTGAATCTACTTTAATATATTTTTCGAAATAACTGCTTAAATTTGTATTCTGAATTGGAAAGATATCTACTGCTGCAGTAGTAATGCTCGCATTTTCACTGGTGACTAAAACCTCCACATCGATTGGAAAAATATTTTCAGATACTTCAGGTACACTTTGGAGAGATTGAACTGATTCTACACTTCTTCTGCCATCTTTTTGCAATTTAAACGCAGAGTTTGGAAATACTACACAATCAATATTAAATTAAATAAAAATCGGATTTTAGTTTAAATGAATGAAATGGCCGAGTACATTGTTTTATAAAGTACCTTACCAGCTAGAATACAATTGGAAATGCTTTCAACCGAAAAGTTTGCTTTTTTTTCAACGAGTTCATTGATATTTCGTACAATTTGTTCCTCTTTGTTACAGCAGAAATTTTTCAAAGGGATGGGAGTATACATTTCTTTACACTGGCCCCATTTCTGTTTGAGATCAGTCGGACTCAATTCAGTATCAATATGATCAATTCCAGTTCTAGATTTCACAAAACAATGCAGTGTGATTCAAAGAAAAGTCATATTATTAAAAATTAGTTTTATGCACAACTTACTTTTCTAAATACATTAGTGTAGCGACAATGTGTTTACAAGTACCAGAAGCTGCAGTACATGAGCATTCTGCCTGTTCCACTTCCATGAAATCGCCCAATTCCTAAAGGAGTAAAATGCAAAATCTAGTTATCAAATATCAAGTGATATTAGAAATTATTGAACAACTGAATCACTTACTTGGCAGTTGATATTTTTGAAGGTAATATCAATCTTGTGAGGAGTTTCATTAACTTTGCACCTCATACAATGAGCTTCAATCACAGGTAGGAGATCGTCATCTTTCTGTCGATTTACAACTGCCACTAGCCCGACACCGGATTTTAAAAGAGCTCTGCCCTCTCGAATAGGCCGCACTCCCATCTCCCCATGGCCTTTTTTTGACAAGTATTCCACGATTTCTGGCCAATCAATCATTTTTTTAAACTTAAGATATGTTCTTGCTATGATTAAAATTAAATCTTTGTATTAAAATTCACTTTACAACATGATAACAGAAATGAAAACACTGATAACACTGTTAAAAAAATCAGCTGATCGGCGCGTATTGAAAATATGAAATTTAAACTTGAATATCTCGCTGAAAAATGCAGCTACAAAATCCGTTTTGATATCGTTGGAAAGAGAAAAAAATTCTACACAAAATTGTATTTAATAAAAAATTGGCAAAATGGTTTCAATTTGTAGAAATTTTAATGTAAAGTAACAGCCACTGAAAATGGCTGAAAATAAACTAACCATACAGCTTCGCATTTCTTTGAAATTAAAAACTGATTACACCATTTGATAGGAAATTTAATCGTCTTCAAATAATGTAAAATACAATTTTTTCCAAAACTCACTCATTTCTGTGTAAAAATTGAAAAATCACTTTTCTCCCATATATCGCAATGTATTTTATCCCGTTTTCAGTAGTTACAGTAATCGCCACCAGATGTCAGCCATTTTGATTTGCATCGCCAATGTTGCGCCAGCGGTCCTCTTACTATTGCCGTTCATTTACCTAAAACTGGCTTCGCTTCATCCGAATCCATTCCAATTACTTTGGAAATCGACAATGCGAGTAACGTTGCCGTGAATGCTGTTCATGTGTATTTGAAACGAGTGAGTAAAATTGAACATTTTAAGAACCCATTGATATTATCATTAAAAATGTACATAGTTTTATTCTTTTATTAGGAAATACGTTGGACTGCAGACGGGCACCATAAACACGAAGACTTGGAGCTTCGAAACTTATGTTTAGGTGAAGTGAAAGAAGGCCAATCGCATACGTGGAGTGTAAAATTTACAATTCCGCGCACTTCATACCCCAACTTGGACTGCTGTTCGCTCATTGCAATAGACCACAAATTACACGTAGGTGTTTTTTTCTATCGTGACGAATTAGATTTCAATTTTTAATAACCTAGTTCGATTCCAGATTGAAGCCGATCCCTCGGGAATGCATTTGGACTTGGATATGCACATCCCTATCACAATTGGCGACATAGCTCTGAGTAAAGATCCAAATGCTCCGATAGTTACTCCACAAGTACAAACTTATCCCAACAACATGACTGATAATCCTGGAATGCAAATGCCTACTGGAGTTCCCATGAATCCTGTCCCTTCGCCTTATTCAAATCAAAATTCGCAAACAGCGAATTATCCGTACCCTGCAAACATAACTGGTGCACCGTTCGGAGTACCTCCTCCACAAAGCTATCCGCCAGCTCCTCCTGGTCATGTTGTCTCTCAACCTGTAACGAATAACGCATCATCAAATCTCGGTTTTGTTGCGCCCGGCCCTCATCTTTATATGGGAGGAATGCCTCAGATTCCTACCCAAGACTATCCTCAACAGAATTATTCTGCTGGTGTGTATCCATCTCCAGGGAACTACGTTTCTGCTCAACCGTGTCCGCCACAAGTACTTCCGACGTTGGTTACCAATCCCCAAAGTTCTCAAAATGCTCCCAATTTTCCATTTTCCTACACTAGCACTGGAAATGGCTCAACACATTCTTCGTTTCAAAGAAACGTGCAATTGGAGAAGACGCCGTTTTTAAATGACTCCTCTCGTAAGTACACATCCAATATTTTTGCTGGGACGATATTTAGTTTAATATGTACAAGGGTGTTTCCTTATATTCAAAATACATCAATTTCTATAGTACTCGATAGTAGAAAAAAATCTTCATGTTCTTGTATGTTTGTTTCAGCTTCTGCACCTCCGCCTTCCTGATATGAATGTAGCCAAAATTTCAATTTCTACAGTAATTTTTACTTTTGACAATTATTTTTAACTCTTACCAAGAAATATTTTTGGATATTTCGTTTTCATTTTTATACCTATTAGTTATTCTGAACACCTACATTATCTTAATCGTAGACTAATTTCAAAGTGTATTAGAGCTTATAACTTGAGATTTTCTCAAAGCTTATCGAATTTTTATTCATATTTCGAAACTGAAGGATTATTTTATATACTCGTTTTCATTTTTTATTGAGTTCAAATTATTGTTGTTGAACTGTTTTATACTTACATTTTTTATAATTGAAAAAAAAATTATTTTTAATAAAAGTATAATGAAAAAACTATTTTTGTGATTTTACTTTTCAAAAAATAGATAGATAGATTTTAAAGGTAAGAGAGACATGGCAAACGAATTATCCGATTGTAGCTGCAATTGAGGTAAACAATACTACCTCCTCTATTCAAAGTCTTAAGTACATACTTTCACCAGCACCCACTAAATTTGAAGTCGTAACGTACAAAAGTATCTTTTTAATTTATTGTACATACACAAAATAGTAAAAAAGAAAAACTTTCCAGTGTAGAACTTAAAATAATCACACTACTTAAAACATGCACATACTTACGAATGGAACATGATAATTACAAAAGGAAAAAATGAACTATCAATACAGCTATAAAGTTTTTTTATAACTTTCCGCATTATTGAGGCATTTTTTGATTATACCGAGTAAATGTGCTTGAATAAAATAACTACCAATTCGTAATAATCCTAATAGTGGTACCTATAACACAAAATACAAGTATATTAATAAAATTAAAACTTATTTCGAATTTGAGAGAAAATATAATTCAGAAAACAATATAATAAGATACCTAACCTGATGAATAATATCCAAAAAGGACGTGACTGGTGACATCCCACTACATAAAACAGTGACCAAATAAGATTCCAAACCTATAGTGGAAAAAAATTTCTTTTCCTGCGAATTTAACCACAATATACGAATATAGAAGTCGAAATGTGTTTATAATTAGTTGACCATTACTAGCAAGCGCCATAAAAATTTTCAACTAACCAATGCATCTTTTACGATACGAGCCGCTACTTTCTCAGGTGCATACAAACCACCTGTTTCTGATATGATTTTAGTTTCCAAAGGTTTAGATTTTTCTTCGTTAGCAAAACCAGGCGTATCGGTGTCTGGAGGTAAAGCTAATGTTACATGTATACCGTGAGGTTTGAGCTGAAATTATAATAAATTCATCATTATGACCGTCATAACGTTACGTTGATGAATTATACATGTATTTTGTCTGATTCTTACTTCCATATAAAGAGATTCAGCCAGTCCTCTAAGAGCGAATTTAGTAGCGCTGTAAATAGACAAGCCAAAAATACCCATTAGAGCAGCTTGAGATGCAGTTATTACAACGTATCCCTCTTTTCGACTTTTCATTCTTGATATCAAGGATTGAATCGTATGTATAGTTCCTTTTAAATTCAGGTTGATCAAATACTGGAAGTATAATTCAAGATTCTAGTTAATCAAGTTTTTTAAAATCATTGGGAGCGATTTGGGTGAAAGTAATCGTACATTAATATCGTTGATGGACATATCTTCAAATTTACCACAAATGCAAGTTCCAGCGCAATTGATTAGCATATAAACAGGGCCCAGATTCTGTTCAGCTTCGTGCAGTTCTTTTTCCACATTTTCATAATTGGTAGTTATATCCACTAAAATCAAGTCATATGAAATTTTTAGAAACCGCGGTATTTGATTCCGAAAATTTACTACTTTACTTACTTACACGATAAGTATTTTATTTTTTGACTCTGTTTCACACATGCTCTTTGAATCTCGTCAGCTGCCGATTGCAGTTTGATCGAATCTCTAGCGACGATTGTGACATTTGCCCCAAGTTTGGCTACCTCGATGGCAACACATTTGCCAATTCCACTGGAACCTCCAGTTATCTAGAGAAGTAATCGAAACTGTAATATTACTTAATAATCAAACGTTCAAAAAAGGCACGTTATTTATTTACCAGGACATGTTTTCCATCGATATTACTAGGTGATGAGAAGAACTTTCTCAGCAGTAAAACAAACAATAATAATAACGTAGCCGTGCAAAAAATATAACCGCATAACCAGAAATAGAAAAAAAAATCCATTTTTATAAAAACACAAACCGACTATCGAAGCGCATGAGATCGAAGATTTTCGACCAACTTCAAGTCCAAGTGAGAATTTGCATAACAAATCAGGTAATTAGACATTCGTAATTAAAATTCAAGCTACTTGCGAGACATATTTCCATAATTATTGGGACTTGAAAGTATCGTTGGAGCGATTTTCATAGAATTTTCACGGCAATCTCGACATGCGATAACGTTATCACAACAACTGTTTTTGTTATGGCGGGGAGTAAAGTGTGGAAGGGAGGAGAAAAATAGAAAAATCACAGATGATTTCGATGTAGTTCGAAAGGTTCGAGATTCGAAAAGTTATCGTTTCTCATTATTTGTTAATTTTTCGTTTTTGTTTTCTGTCTAATAATTTCGTCGAGTTGTTAAATTTGTTTTTCTTTTTTTTACTGCGGGATTTCGAAATTTAATTTCAAATTGCGTTAAAAATACGTTTGGTTTCTCATAAATTGGAAAATTCAGTTTGAATTTTTAAAAATGACACGAAATTTTTACGATGCGGAGTTGCCATTAATTTCGTATGGCTTTGTACACTTTTGACTTTTCCAAGCAGTATTGGTTCCAGTTTTTGTTTTTCATTATTTTTCATGAAGACTTTTTCTCTGGTTTTATGTTTTCACAATTTTGGTCACAAATTAGTAAGAGGTTACATGGTTATGGCTCGTGTCATAATTTCATCTCAAGTGAATTAGGAATTTCTATTACCATTAATTTATTTATTATTAATCGGTGTTAATAATTTATAAATGATTTAGTCATCAGTACAATTCTCTTTCGGTAGTTGAATCAATTATATATTAAAATGGAACAAGCAGAGACTCCGTCTACGTCCAGAGGATATTACTGTCATAGCTGTAATAATACGATATCAATCCCCATAACGGTAAGTTCAACATTCTCTTTTATTCACGCTGCATCAAGAATTTTATTGAAAATTACGCCAACAGGGTGTATTTACGTTTCAAAATTATTCGATAATAGACTAATTTTGTGTGAGGAATTGTTTGCTGGAAGGACTACCATTGATATTGATTTTTGACAATTACGTATCACGAACGGTTGTACATTGATGTGTGTTTTTTCGTAGAATTTTCTATGTCCCGATTGTCATCAAGGTTTTATTGAAAAATTACCCGATGGTCCTGCTGGTTCTTCGCCATTTTCAGAGAGAGGTTCTGAAAGTAGAGATGATATGGATGCGGATCCTGTTGTGGTTTGTCAATTTACGCCATATTTGTTACGCGTATTATATAATTTTGCACATCTTATAACGGACTGAATTTTAGGTATTGAATCGAGTATTTGATGATATTAGCAGTAATCTGGAAGTAATAATGGGCGGAGGTGAATCCAATACTAGAAGTACCGATAATCGACCATCTTCTAGTAGCAGAAGAGATACGTCGTCAAATTCGTCAGTATATTTTATTGATATTTCTATTCGCGATTTAACGATCTTAAACTTGATTTAATTTTAGTTCTAGGCCAAATGAACGACGCAGAGGTAGAAACCAACATACAGCAACTTTCGAGCAAATGCTCAGCGAATTTTTGAATAATATTCCTAGAAACCCTCAGAATTTTGATGGAAATGCCCCAGTGTAAGTTGATATATTATCTTTTCGATTTGTAGTGCGGTTAATTTTAAACAATCGATTACAGGTTATTAGTCGGCAATCCAGGCGATTATGCATGGGGCCGTGAAGGTTTAGATACAATAGTTACGCAATTATTAAATCAAATGGATTCCAGCGGGCCTCCGCCTCTAGCTAAAGATAAAATTAATGAATTACCATTTGTATCAATAACTGCGCAACAAGTTTGTAAGTATTGAATTTTTCGAACGACGTTGAATCTTCGGTTTTTTTTTTGGTATTGTATGAAAATCGCATCTGACGTTTGATTTGTTTTCTAGCTGAAAATATGCAATGTTCAGTTTGTTGGGATTCTTTCAAAATGACTGAAAAAGTACGTCAGTTGCCTTGTGATCATATTTATCACGATTTATGTATCGTACCTTGGTTAGAACTCGTAAGTATATCGCTATGTAACTTCACTTGGAGGATGACATTTCACTAATCTCGAGTATTGTTTCATCTTGTAGCATGGCACGTGTCCCATTTGTCGTAAATTATTAAGCGATGATAACGAAAGTAGACTGGGATTTCCGCATACCGGTGGTTTAGAAGCATTATTGAGGTTTGTTTTTTAATCAGTTTGTTTTTTAATTTAAAAAAAAAGGAATGAAAAAGGAATCAGTTGATTCGTGTTTGTCTACCTTGTCTAGTATTTAGAAAAATTTACTCGGAACGTGATTTATTGTGATAAAATTCTTGTCATAGATTAGCACCTTGTTCGTTCTATCGTTCGTTTGAACGTAGCGGAATTTTATCTTTTTTAGTTTTTGCGAACGAATAAGTTCAACATGAGGAGAAAATATGAGCAGCAATAGTGTTCGAAATTCTTTTAATTTTTTTAAATTTCAAAATAAAACTTCCGATACGAATGGTATGCATTTTATCGCGATTAAATAAGAAATGCGTACAGTTGATATCATTCACCTTGAAATTTATTGATGTCTATCTTTGACATTGTCATTGTTTATTTATTTCATTTTATAAACGGTTAGAATTGGGAAATGACGAAATCAGATTTTGGGATAGATAGTTATTATTATTTTTTTTTTTGCATTATTTTTTCATTGCGTCTTTGGAAAAGGATGTTTCCGGAAATTTGAACCTGACATTTTAAATATTGTGGTTTTATTTAAATTTGGGAAATCGTTCGAAAATTTTTCATGATTTATAAAAATTTATTGGAAAACTGGTTGTCTGTTTTACTCGCAATACTTACATCATTTTGAAGAGTTATTTCACGATACTCTTTTTTTTTTCTTAAAAAAATAAGACAAAGTAAGACGTGACTCATGTTGCGTCATTAGACTGGTTTCCTGTCCCAATATCTATTCTGTTTTGTTTCTTGTTTTGTATTCGACGTGATATAGTGTTTTGAATTTTAAACTTATTTTATTGTAATTGAATTGGGAACCCTTGCTTCATATTTTTTCGACTACATAGATTATTTTTTCGAGGCATCTAAACGTTTTGAATTTATTTGGGAATACAAATTATTAACATTTTATGACTAAGCCTCGAATAGCTAATTTTACTCGGATGTTTGACGTTCAATTAATTTTGAAAATTTCATTTTTCGTCAAGGAGTTAAAAATGTGATTATCTTATTTTGATTTCCGGGATTTATGGAATATTTGATATTTTTGAAATTATTTGAACTTTTGGAGTGAATGGAAAATATAAAGAACAAAAATTGATCGAATTAATTTGGAAGGTGGAAATATTACTGATTGATGATAGATAAATCTTTGACTTCTTACTTCGAAATCAAAACATATTTACTCCGATTTGTAGAATTTTGAAATTTTGTCGTATCTAATTGCGTATTGCAGCTTATTTCCGAATTTTTACGAATCGAGCTGAAAATTTGGATTTTTTAACGCGACCTTATCATCCATTTCCGGTTCAAGTTCGTAGAGTTGCCGATCGAATAGTTCCTTTGTAAGTGTTGTGAATTTTAAAGAGTTAAAACGTTGAGAATGTCGATTAAGTCGGTTCGACGACGGATGGTGAAGGATTTTTAACTGTACAGATTCGGCTTTTTTCTATTTACTGTTAAGAGCGTGTGTTGAATTTTATCATTATTTTTTAATTAATGTAAGTTTCTTGTACGAATAGTATTACATACCTATTTATTTTAAGGAATTATTTGAAAGTAATGATTGGTGAAAAAAAATCGGAAAAAATACCATTATTTTAATTAAAAGAAAATGTAGAATTTTTTATCGCCACCAATGTGTTTCCAAATATTCAAAAAAAGATTGATAATAATAGTAATTATGTGTATTGTATTAACCATTGAAAACCGATTCCGCGTAGCTTCGCATAGATAGGTAATAATTATTTAGAATTTAATATTAATTTGAAAATGTCCAAATCGATGATACAATTTGTTTCGTTTCTGAAATCGTACCATTGTTTAAATGATGATTCTTTTTTCGTTTGTTGATTATAAACTAGGATTATTATTTATATTACACTTTGTATGTACAGTAAGACCGTAATTATTCGAATTTTTTTCTGAAGAAAATTTTTCCAATCATCTAGACAAGGTAGATATGCTTGGTTTTTGGGGACGGTTATTATAGTTGATTTGTTTGTTCATTTCTTTCCCATCTGATTCCTTCTTTTGTAATAATTCGTTTTATTTTCATGTTTGCAAAACTGAAAAAGAATGGCTAGACTTTTCTTTTCTTTTATGTAACCTATATGAAATCGAGTAATGTAGGTTTTACTGTACTCAGAAATAGTATCTGATTATAGTACGTATAAAAATGATGATGAAAATGCTCGCTTAGTATACGAACAAACATAGAATTAGTAAAGTAGTAACCATTGGTGGTGGGTGTTTACAAGATTATTTCGTACTTAAGAATGCAGAATTTCATTATTGGCATGTTTATTATAGTTGTAGATATCGATAAGTGTTGTACGACATGAAAAAGATAAGTAAAACTGGCGCAATTGATCTGTTAGGAAAATTTATTTTACGCGTATCTGTTTTGTGAAAGGGCTATCCGTTATGTCTCGCTTATCGGCCATAATTCCGACTGATTTTGATCCAATTTTTGCTCAATTCTGTCTTCGAAATTGAATTAATTTTGAACAAAACTCCGCGTTGAGTACTTAGATTGAGAATTTGAAATACCTTCTGTTAGTACCCAGTGTGAAGTGCATTTTTAACCGATTTAAAAAAATTTGTAGGTGAAAGACATTGCGCCAGTTATTAGATCTTATAGATCGTTGACTTTTTCGAGTGGTAGCAAATCTGTATTCTACGAATTGACACACACGATGATATGTGAAGTCGTTTCGAGAAATGATGAAATGATTTTTGAATTTGAAGTTTGATTAAATAATTCTCTAAATTTTTCTTTTTTCTATGCAGTCGATGCGATTAGACAGGACAGCGTGGTATCACATTTTGTGTCTGATGAGTCTTTACCAATGCCAATATTTATTCGCTGAATTAAGAAAATCTGGTCTTTTATGCGGGCAATTTTTTTCAATCGCAGAATGAAAGCCACGTGTAATTGCAACTTTCCCAAATTCATTTTTTGGCCGAATACAGAAATCTAGGAGTAGAAAATCGTGGGGTTTGATGGCCTGTAGTATTTTTTAAAACTATTTGCATGAGATATTTTTTCAATAGTTATGAAAAATTGATTCAAATTTGGAACGATCGAGCTAGTTTTAAAGCTTCATTCGGACGTTATTGTAGAAAATACGACTCGTCGGACACATTGCGTTGTACGTTACTATGTAAAATACAGAATTTGCACATGTAGCATGCCATTTATGAAATAAAGGTGGTACGTTGACCGGCAAAAGCTTGCTGTACCATTATGGTGATTGTTTTGTTTTGTTCTCTTCTCTCTTTATAGCGACGTTCACAGATTATCGATACTTCAACAGACGTACACGCCGAGCAGTACATCGGCCGGAGGTGGCGCCAACGGTAACCGAAGAAATAACGTACGTTGCTATCGTTGCAACAAAATGGGTCACTACGCTCGCGACTGCATCGCTCGGCAGCCAGCGCAGCATCGTCAATCGCACCACAATCCGTCGAATAGCACCGATCGTTGCTTCCGATGCGACGGATGGGGTCATCTGGCTCGAAACTGCACGGAACCAGCTCCCAGACGTCGTAATCGGTCGCAGAGTCGCCGCCGAGGAAGATCGGCGAATCGAGCAGGAAGCTGGTCCGATTCGATGTACAGTCCTAGTCGGGCGGCTCCGCTACACGAATTTTTGCAGCTGGATTTCGACGGCGGTGGCGACGACGAAGACGATTATTTATCGGATAGCATGAGCGGATCTGATGTTTTCTCGTTGGGCATGGAGTGCGGCCTTTGCGGCTTGGATTATAGCGACCATCCGCCGGAGATTTGCACGCTGGATACGATGTTCCAGGTCGACAACTGGGATAACGATACGGTGTCGCCGAGCGGTGGAAGTAGCTCGAATTCGGCCGCGAATTTCGTCGGATTTAGGCAAATTAACAATAGCGGCGGACGCGGCGGAGCTAATAATACCACCAACGATCGTAAACGTAAGATGACCTGTTACAAATGCAACAAACCCGGCCACATGGCTCGCGATTGTTGGAAGAAAACGTGTCAAAGATGTTCGAAAACTTACAACTCGTGCGAATGCTGGGAAGGACCTACGTCCAATGTCGCCCCGTCGTCGGCTACACCTTGGTCTAGATCGAACAACAGAACGCCCGGTAGACCTAACGCGGTACGTTTCAACGCTTCCGCGTCTTCGTTGAACGACGCATTACCTCAGCGTACCTCGTACAGTGCCAATGCCACCGAAAGATGCGACAGGTGTTATAAAAATCACAGAACCAGCGATTGCTGGTTTCTACGCGAGCGGACGCCCGATTGGTGTAAATCCTCCAGACCTACCAATGCTAACCAACGAAGACCTGCTAATCAGAGGACGTTCGATGGCAGTGGCCCGTCGACTAGCAGATTTCATCAACAGTCCGGTCTGAATAATCACGAAAATTACAGATGTTTTCAATGTCACGAACTCGGACATATTGCTCGTAACTGCCCGGCCGCTAAGTCCGGTACGAACGAAGGACGTGTCAGATATTGTCGAACTTGCGGAGCCGAAGGACACTTTAGTCGCGATTGTCGCACTTATCTCTAGGTCGTCGTCTTTCTCTGCGTATTTTTCTTTTTCCCGTTTCAAGTAGCGACGTACAGGTAATTGGAGTTTGGTACTTATCAATTTTAGGGAGAATAAGAAGGGCGTGGGAATGTTTTAATTTTAGATAGAAGGGAGGATTTGCTTGAGACGTTTCTGTGGAATATACTGCGAGGGGGTTGTTGTTTTATAGCTTATAGCCGTTTGATTCTTTCAAGTTTTTAAATTCAAGACTCCTCTTTTTCATGGTGTGATATTTCAAGTCCTCTCTTCGATATTTTTATGTACCAAATCATTGGTAAGGGCATATTAGTACGTGATTGAGATAATGATAGTTCGTTGATGTTCAAAAATAAAATAGAATATTTCTTATTTCATATTTACGTATACAATTTTTCCTCGTATTTTATGCTCTCATTTTTCTACTCGTGTTCAAAAAAAGTAATTCTCTCTCGAGATTATTGATAATTAATGATCAAAATTGAAAGTTCCGAGTAAAAAGTACATAAAATAATTTATTCCGACGGGCAATTAACAACAGGAGTGAAGAATTATTCGCACCTGAATTACTCGCCTTAATATATGTATTTGTATTTAGACTTAGAAACGATTTAAAACGTGATATTTCTAATTCAACTCGCACTTTTCGTATTTTTACTCAACAGTTTAAACAGAGCTACGAGATCGAACATGAACCACGGTAGCTCGTCAAGTAACTCGTCAAGTACTTCATCCAGCGGTGGTTCCAGTAGTTCATCGAGTTCATCTTCGAGTAACAGCTCATATGGACCGTATAATGTAGATCTAGAATTCGATTAAACGAATACCTACCTACAATTTTTGGAATATTCCAAATATTATTAAAGGTCGGCCAGCATCTCCGGGAATCAAAATTTCTTCATATCCCAGAATACGACTGCTTGCATGTTGCAACCCGCGAAAGAATTTTTATCTTATTTTTTTTCTCCTTTTTTTTTTTGTTTGTTTATGTTTTTACACGGTTAACGTCTCTATAATATTGTGTACAGTTGTAATATTTTTTATTTCGTAATTAATGATTTCTCCCCCGTTTACCCCATTTTCTTTGTTTCTCTGTATTTGACGCAAATTATCTCAATTTTTGTCATAGCTCGGTGATATTTTTTTCGTCTTCGTGATAATACGCTTGAAAAAATTGTTTTTGTTATTATTGGTACCCCATTTTTTTTCTTTTAGGTTTATCTGGGTATATTGTATATTTTTTGTTGTTCCCCGCGTCCCTACCCATGTCTTTTTGTCAGAGTCTTAACCTTTTTTCGGAGTGTTTTTCTGTAATGATAATTTTTTCTAAAATTCAAACAGGTATGATGTTTTTTTTTCTGTTTTGTTAAAAAGTTTTCTGTTTAAAGGTTTGGTTTATTTTTCATAGTATAAAGTATTGTATATGTTTATTTGCAAAACTATACCTATCTAATTTAAGTTGTGTAAAAATATTAATTCCTTACTTCGGGTTATTTTTGTGTATCTAAAATCAGTACTTTATAAGTAACGATTCTGACAAAAATTTTATTGGAATAAAATTAATTATTATACGATTTATTGTACCACTGAAATTGTTAAATTACGTACATTCATCTGTGTAAATCGTATTCAGTTATTGGAAGTAATTTTAGAAAATATACGGAAATTTATGCTTTTGTTTTTTGTTACCCATTTCTCAGTTAATGCTTTTCAGAATCAGAAAGTTCAGAACGCTATTATCGCGAAAGTACAAACAAGAGTAATTATTTGCACCGTGATTACTTTGCATTTTGCTAGGGAAATTGAAAGGCGTCTGTCAATATTATGGAACTTATGGGAGACATTGATAATTAAACGCCAGTCGCCAGTTGAATAAGTTATGAAATGAAATGACCGCAGTCAACGGAAACTGAAATTTAAAGTTTCTGCAAATTTCGACCTCCGATAGACTTTAACCTCGCCTGTTTCCTCGGAGAAAACGGTTTTGTTACCGTAAATTTCGAGCCAAATAGAAAATTTGAATTAGGTATTTGTAAATTGCTCTGCTCTTTTTCAATTTTCATTTCTTACAATTATTTTTCAGAATATATTGTAAAGAAGTACAATCTACTAATGCCTCTACCCCTGCGTATTATTAATTGTTCTCAAAGATCACAAATTTGAATTGTGCTGTAAAAAATTGAATATGTTTTTGTACTTTTTAATTATCACCAAATAGGAAATTTGGGACGCCGTGGGAATGCGCCATGCGGACGACCGGAAAAAATCAATAATATGCAATTAAAATCAACCGATTTTATTTGCACCTTTTTTATTTTTTTCGCACGTATCTGCATCTGTTACACATTTATGTATTTTCTTTTTTCTTTAGGTGCCATTTATTGCTAATTTTACTCGTGCCGTGCTGATTAGTTCAAAAAATAACAACAAAATTTAACGATGAATTTAATTCAACGACAAAAAGTTGGAAGTCAGGTTACAGTGATAGAAAAGAATAATGGAAACGTTATTACGCATACCGAAGTACACAGAACTTATTGGTACCTAAATGGACAAAGGAAAATTAAAAATATGAAAAAAATATTAAAATAAAACGAAAAAAAAAGTAATTTGGGACTTTGAAATGGCGATTATGACGCATCAGCGGAATTTTTCCGTACTTCGTTTTCATACAGCCAAGTACAGCGTAGCTGGATGATCTGCAAGCTGACTGCCTGAATCAAGCTTGTGTTGTAAGTTATTTTCGAGGCCCGTGTGTCGAACGTACTTTCTGTCACACATTCTACGTTTGTTAATTTGACATTAATGACATTTTTCTGGTGTAATTTTCATAGTAAAATGATCTCCATTGTCGAGAAATGTTCGTACATAAGGTTATGAACGATGTGCAGTTAGATTTAGAAAAGATGTGTCGAGTTTAACGAGGAACTATTTTACGTTTTACGCTTTGTGTACCACTACTCCACTGTTTTTGTTTTGATAGTTTATTACGTGTATTAATCCGCAACTTTTAGTTAAAGCTCGACCTGTAAAATGTGTTGCATTGTATATCTACTATCGACTGGAAGATAGTGTATGATGCTGTGCGCAGTGATAAGTTCATTTTAATCAACCATTACGTGACTCACTGGCAGTTATGAAAATGGAGCAGCAAGTTAGAACAACTACTTCCAGATTATTTAACGTTACAATAGTCGACGTAAAAAAAGATGATATCGAAGAGGTAGGTTTAATTCAATAATGTAATTTCTCTAACTGTATGTACACTTATCAAAATTTCGCATCTCCCTCCGCGTATCCGAGGTACCACCCAAGTATTCGTGACGTAATTTTGGAGGGATATTTAAAAACTATTACGACTGTTCGATATTCGGGATTTTTTTCTGCACAAATGTACGGCTAAAGTTTCACACAATCGTTATCATTTTTACAAACTGGTTATTAATTAATTGAAATGTGTTTCGTGGTTACGTCGTATTTTTCATCGAGCTCGTCTTTGTTTGAATTTTTCAGAAATACGAACGAGGATTCCAATTATACCAAGGTATCATTTCCGGTTTATCAGATAAAGAATGCATCGATGCTCTTACAACGGCCTAAAGTCGAGAAAAAAGTCAAGAAGAATTGATATCTTTAGGCATGATAACAGTCATTCTTACCGAGCCTCATAATGCCGAAAAAGTAAGCCACTGCGCATTCCAACTGTTCGTGGCAACATTATCTGCGATTACATTTTTTGATATTTCGTAACCGTTTACGTAAAATTGTCTATCTAATTCGATTCGAATTGCGCAGGTTTATCAAGATTTAAGAATGTTGAATCGCGATGGATTTCAGTCGGTTACTCAAAGTACCTGTCAACTTATCCTGGAAAGGTATACTAGACTGCACGATGTGGCTAGATGTCAAATGTTATGGCTGGTTAGAGAAATGGTCAGAAATATGGTTCCGAATGTGGACACTCTTTGTTGGAATTTAATGAGGCATGCCGCTAGCGGAGATGTTTCACCCAAAAACTTATTTTTAATAGAAAACTTGTTAGATATTTATCACGAAAATAGGTAAAATTTATGGTCATTCGATGATTCGTAATTTTTCAAAAACTATACGTTATTAATGTGTATTTTATCACGCAGAAAATGGCTGGAAAAATTCCCATGGTTATTGGCTTCGGTAGTTTATTCATTTTTACGTTTTATCGAAGATCATTCTAGTTCATCGCTAGCGAAATTACGTCAAAAAGAAGTAGCATTTGTGATATCCTTACTACGTGAAAGATTCATGGATTGTTACGTGATAGGCCGCGATTTGGTGAGACTTTTGCAAAATATATCACGCATACCAGAAATCGAAGCGCTTTGGAAAGATATTTTGCAAAATCCTTCGTCGTTAGCCCCCAACTTCACAGGTATTACAAAAATTACGCCGTTTTTACGCGGTATTATTTACACCGATCGTTGGAATTACCCGCATTAATAATATGGAATATTTTAAATAGGAGTGTTACAATTATTGCAGACGAGGACTTCTCGTCGTTTTCTGCAGTCACGATTAACGCCGGATATGGAACGGAAATTAGTTTTTTTTACCTCTAGTGTAAGATTTGGTAATCATAAGAGATACCAGGAGTGGTTCCAGAAACAGGTAACCCTATATAGTGAAGAAAAATCACTCGAAATGTAATTATCTCGTTCTAATATAATGTGAAATGTTTCATTACGCAGTATTTAGCTACTCCGGAATCGCAATCGTTACGAAGTGATTTGATTCGTTTTATTGTCGGCGTTATTCACCCGACCAACGAGCTCCTGTGTTCGGATATTATACCTAGGTGGGCTGTTATCGGTTGGTTGATTACAACGTGCACTTCTAATATCGCCTTGGCTAATGCTAAATTAGCTTTATTTTACGACTGGCTATTCTTCGAACCGGGCAAAGATAATATTATGAATATAGGTAAGTTCCTACGTGCTAACCGTACGTCTTCAACGTATTATACCTTACGTTTAATGTAAAAATGTACGAAGAATCGAACTAGTACGCTCATTTTTTGTTTCGTTTTTCTTTTCCATCTTACAGAACCAGCAATATTAGTTATGAATAATTCTCAGAAGACTCATTCCGCTGTTACCGCAAGCTTATTAGATTTCTTATGCAGAGTAAGTGTGATTAAATAAACGTGGGCGTTATCGATGTCGTATGAGTTTTTGCCGAGTTTGAAAATTATTTCGTTTACTTTTTGATAATTTTTCCACTGTCGGTTGAATAATATTTTTTATAAGCGTCTATCGTTTCGAGCATTGGAAAATCCGTCGTTTAATTGCGTTTTTGCTTTTCAGATAATTCCAAATTTTTATCCGCCGATTGCGGAGCAAGTTCGAAACGGAGTATTCTGCTCGTTATATCAAATTCTAGAAAAACGCGTGTTACCATCGTTGTTACCGTTGTTCGATAATCCGAAATTGGATCGCGAGCTGCGTGCTATGATCAAAGATACATTCAGCGAATTCTGCGAGCTACCTGTAGAAGGTATGGTTTTATTCGATGAAATTATCACTTTCACCGTACCACCCTATTTCTTTCTTCTCTTTTCCCTTTAACTCAATACGCTCCGTAATACCTAAGGCGAACGTGTGTATATGGCGAACTACTATTATTAGATATTTTTACTTTTAAGCCAACTGAAGTCGAATTCATCATTTGACCTAAGGCAGTGAACCATTCTTGAATGGGTCCTGGCCAGATGATGCGCGCGATCTAGCGGCTTCGCATTTATGGAGCAGACACGCGTTTTGCTGGTAAAGCTTTGGTTTTTAATTCGAAGACGAAAAAGACGTCTTGTGAGAGACGGGGGTGGTGTCTGATGCGCATTGTTTTCTTCAATTTTTTTTTCATTTGTTTTTAAGGTCTAAGCGTAATTTGATTCATTTTGAAGGTTTATTCGATACGTTTTTTTGTACAGGAAATAAACCGGAAGAGGGAAAAGAAGAGAATACGGATAAAATAGAGAGAGTGACACCGCCCGTTGTTATGACCAATAATCATAATACCATCGATCACGTCGATCCTGTTGCTTTCAGTGACGATGAAAGTGATATTATTAGACCGATTAAAATCGAAGAGGAGGATGACGATGTTCCTTTAGGTAAGTTAATCAACCAAATGAAAAATCCAGAAATTGTTTTAATGGAATTGATTTTTTTATGTTTGTTTCCAGCCAAAGTTAAAATCAAAGAGAAACCTACCGAAGAAGCTTTTGCAGGTACTTTAAAAAGTTTGAAGAAAGAAATACGCGATCTTGTGACTCAGTTGAATAAGGAAAAGAATAATAACAGAAGGTAATATATCGTATAGCGTATCTCAAAGTTTTTTTTGTGAGAGAGAGGGCGATTGATTCGTCATCTTCATTTGATCACTGTTTCTTTCATCCCTAAAGTACTTTTCTTACATAAAGAGCGTAGCCGGGTTTATAGGGGTGATTTGGCCCCGAGCACCGAATTTTGAATTATCCAGTGGAAGTTGGTCCTTATGGTCTAAAACCCCCGTGACAAAATTTTTAGCTCGATATCTCAACCCTACCCCCCCCTA
>FIZU01052298.1:0-10161 GCA_900064475.1 Pseudococcus longispinus
TTTCATGATGGGCGCTCTGAAGGGAAAGTGGGAAGACCCCCCCAAATTTGGGTCACAATTCCAAAAAAGAAGTCTATGCTTGTAATATATCAAACGATATGTTTTCGTAGGTGCTGAACACGAATACGACGTTAATTTTTCGATTCGACTTCATTTGAGTCTCCAGCACACACCCCCCACCCCCTTCAAATGGGGTGAAATTTCAAAAAATTGAGTGATATATGAAATAGTATGTTTTCGAGGGTGCTGAACACGAATTTGACCACAGTTTTTCGATTGGACTTCATTTCAGGCCCCCAGCACCCCTCATCAGGGTAAAATTTCAAAAAATTTAATAATTGGATGATTTTTTTGAAAATTTTTTCTATTCAAGGGTCCTGGGGGCTGGAAAAGAGGTCCAATAGAAAAACTGTGGTCGTATTCGTATTCAACACTACTGAAGTTGAGCACAACGAGAAATTTCCAAAACAAACAAAGCCCATCCCCACCCTTCTCGGGGACTGGGGACAAACCAAATGATCCAAAAGCATTAGCTACTTTTTCATAGCATAATTTTTTTCCACATCCGGCATCAAAAAAAATTTTTTTCGAAATTTATCCTTGCATCTGAATTTTTTGAGGAATAATGGAATAAAAATTTGAATTTTCTCCCTTTTTTACTTGGAAAAAGCTAGCAAAATTTTTTCCATCTCTTCAAATATTCAATTAAGAAATAATAATCCATCATTTAAACGAAGAATGACCTTATTTTGAAAGATTCTCCCCTCTTTATTTTTTTCACACCCCTATTCACAGGACCAAATAAAAATTCGAGGCGACCAATTTCTCAAATTTCCAACAGATGATAAAAAAACAAGTATTTTGCCAAACACTTATGGTTTCTTCGGTTCTGGTTTTTCGTTTTTCTTCACATTCATATTCATATTAACATTATTCTTCAACTCAGCGGTAGCTTTTTTGTTAATTTTCAACTGCGCCGAGGCGAGCTTCTTGCACTGAATCAGCTTACACGATTGTTCAATAGCTACGGCCTTTCTAATCTGAGCCAATTGTTTGGCCATACCGACTGGTAAAATGACTTCGATCATTCTACAATGGAAAAAAACACGACACGCAGACAGGAATTGAATTAAAAAAACGTGTATCGAGAAAGTCTACGAGTATATGCCTCGAGCAACTTACTTAATCGGCTGACTTCCGACTTGCATACTTCTCATAGCTCTACCCACTTCGCAAGCTATCCTCTCTGTGCAATCGTTTCCATCCATCGCTTCGACCGCCAATTTGGTCAAAGCTGCTAATTCCTGAGGAGCTCTCAATCCATTGACTTGCGGATGAGGTGTCACCAGCTTGGGTAAGAATAACACAGCGCTCATGAAAATCATTGCAATACCGACGAATCCGGCCATTGCGACGAATAATGGTTCGACGATGTATTTCTTATTTGATTCTTCGCCCAATTGATCGTAAGGGTTTTTCAACCCATTGACAGCTTCGTCTAGTAAATTATCATCTATCGAATTATCGGCTGGATTGAAGTAGTAGGTCGGTACAGCCAAAGCGTCGTTATTTTGTGCAACCTCATTACCCAATATTTGTGCTGAGAAAAATTAAAACCTATTGTTATCGAATCGATTCCGCCCCAAGGTATCGTACATCTCGAGTACTTGTGAGAATACCAATATTACCATTGTTTTGTGGCTGGAATTGATCATTGATCGCTGCATTGACGAAATTGAACTGTTGTGATGGGTCCGAATTCAGCGACCCGAAATGGTTCAGTCCGGATGCGTAAGCTTCTAGGTTTTGAGCAGGTAGGTTGGCATCTTGAGGTGAGTTTAGACCGGCTGCGTAAGCTTCTAGGTTGTGGACTGGTACGTTTGGATCTTGGGGTTGGCTTTGGACGCCGTCCGAGTTGTAGTGGTTTTCGTTGAATTGATGGAAGCTGTCCCATGGTTTTATATTGGCCAACGTATACAGACCGGAGACTTGGTTGTTTGGTTCTAAGTTGCCGTTTTGGAGGTTTTGCTGATCTAGCGTGTTTTCCAATGTTTCCTATAATACGAGATGGTACAATGGATGGTTTTTGCACAATTGGGTATTGTTATGTATGTATTCGAGGATTTTTCAGCGAAAATACGATTATTCGGAAAGTAGGTCACCATTTTAGCAAGTCGACAAAAATAATTTTCGTTAGTTGGATGAATAACACGATCATTTTTGATATCTACGAGCACTATTGTTTTATGTGGTGTGGTTCATTTCAGTTTTGTTCGATATTTCAAGAGTATTCGTTTACTTTGAGTATTTACTTGGCAATTTTGATTCGAATTTCAACATGAAATTATTCTTATTTTTCGTTATTGCTTTTACCTCCTTTATTTTTGAAAATCAAGCTCAAAAAACAGTGGAATGCAAAACTGGAAACGTAACGATTGCGAAGAAAGATGAACTGGCCAAAGTGTTTCTCTCTGAATATGGATCAAAGAGTAATTTTGGTACGTACCTCTACCTGTCTGAGTACTTTTGCTAAATATTTTAAAAAATTGGGAAATTTCGAGATGAGTTACCTATAATAATATCAATTTAAAACAATTTCAAATTTCGTACATTTAAAATTATTTTTTTAATTTTAAAAATTCAGGCATCGTACTTGAATTTTTCAAAAAAAAAAAACTTTGGTACTTAACTATTTTTCATCAAAGAAGTACCTCACCAAAAAAATACCAATTTCCCTGATTTTGGACATAGATATGTCTTATAACTGGTGGTCAAAAAAATTGTTGCCTTATGTTTTAGCGTTACAAAATTTTATTACTTTGAATGACGTATTTTTAGACTTGCAAAATTTCAGATGGTAAAAGTGGTTCAAAAATTGCAAAAATTGCTAAATATAATAATATTGGCCAAAAAATTATAAAAAATGTGGTAAAAATGATTCAAATTGCGTTAAAAATTGGTCAAAATATCGTAAAAATGGCCACAAAAACATGGAAAAAGTATAAAATCTCGTAAAAATTACTAAAATTTTACACAAAAATCATTTAAAAATGAACATCAAAAAATTGGTCAAAAAAACATAGAAAGTGTCAAAAATCTCGTAAAAATTTTTGACATTTTACGCAAGAATCAATTAAAATATGAAGCATCAAAAAACCACGAAATTCGCTGAAAATTTTGTAAAAACTATTAAAATTGCATAAAAAATTGGTCAAAATATCGTTGAGATGGCCAAAAAAATCATGAAAACTGTCGAAAATTATCTGGTAAAAATTGTTAAAATTCCCAAAAAATAATTTAAAATATTTTTTTAAAATAATTCAAAAACATGAAAGCTTCAAAGATGTTGGAATTGTAGAAAATTTTACAAAAATCATTCAAAAATATTGTAAAATGGTAAAAAAAAAATCATAAAATTTGTCGAAAATCTCGTAAAAACTGATAATTTTTACATTTTCCATACTTTTTATCGCTTTTTACAATTTTTGTATTATTTTTACATTCCAACTTCTATAATATTCAAGCACTTTTACAACATTTTTCAACCATTTTTAGAAATATTTTCATAATTTTTACGAAATTGTCTTTTTATGACTTTTTCGATTTTCTTAACAATGTTTTTACCAATTTTTATGAAAATTTGTGAAATTCAATGATTTTTATGAAAATCTCAACAATTTTAACTTCTACTCCTGCTTCAACTTATTTTTTAGAAGCACTTGAAAAAAATCACAAAAAATTTTCAAAATTGACTTGGAAATTCTATTTAATTTTTTAATAAATGTTTTTTTTTAACTTGAAATCCATGAAAAAAAGTAACTTCGTGTAACTTTTGGAGAAAATAATATCAAAAAGTAACTAACAATGAAAAAAACAAACAAGTTACTTAAAAAATGAACTATTATGATGCCTGAAATGCTATTTTTGCATTTTTGGAAATTATTCAATTTTGGCAGATTTTTAATGATTAATAAAATTTCAAAATTCTCATACATTTTCAAATTTCCACAATTGTTGGAACTTTAGAAACATCTTTACTATTTCTAATGTGTTTATTTTTAAAAATTCGTTATTATAATATCATTTCAAATATTGAAAATTTCTTGGAATTTCCTTTGAATTTTCAAAATTGTCAAAAAATTTTTCCCTCAACTTTTTTAAAAGTTTTGCAAGTTAATTAGGTAATTTTTACAAATGTAACAATTTTTCCTTATTAATGCCCAAATCTAAAAACAATACGCTCAAAACTTAAAATTTCAGAAATCAGTCCTAAAATTGCTGAAGACCTGACAAAAATTATAAAAATCTTGACCTTTGTACGAAAAATCCATTTAATCCCTTCAACACTGGGCATAATAATCTTGGAAATTTTGGAAATCCAAACAGCGCCAAAAAATTGAAAAAATGCCCTGGATTTTTTGTAAATAAAATTTTTAATTTCTGCGTAATTCTGAAAAAGATTTGCTTGAAAAATTTTAATTGTAAACGAGACCGTTTTTTTTTGATTTTCAAGAGGTGTTTGATTTTTTGCAAGTTTCATATTTAAAAATACTTTCAAATTTTTAGTTTTTTTTTTCAATTTTGAATTTGTTTAATTTTGGCACATTTTGCAATTTTTTGCAATTTTTGACAATTTTTTAGTTTTTTGTGCATTGATTATAATTGAATTGTTTTGGTGATCAATTCTTTAATTTTCACATTTTTTTCACGTATTAAAGGTTTAATAATTTTTTTTTTTTCAATTTGGTCAGTTTTGGTAGATTTTGCAAGTTTTTCAAATTTTCAACTTTTTTCATTTTTAAAATTTTTTTCAATCCCTATGTTTTTCGTTTTATAGCTGTTTTTTGATATTTTTCTCTTCTTTTAATCTTTAAATTTTTAATTAGATACAATTTTTGCAATTTTTTGTTCGTTGTTAAAATTTTTTAATAATGTACCTTCAATGTTAACACTTTTTTCACAGTTTAAAGGCTTTATTTTCACAAATTGGTAAACTTAAAAATTTTTATGGTGGATTTTTTTGCCTAATCTTCAGTCTGTCGTAATTTTTTAATTTTTGGCATTTTTCTAATTTTTTTCAGTATTTTTTCAATTTAATAGCTTTGTTTCGATATTTTACTCTTTTTTCAATCTGTCAATTTAGAATTGAAATTTTTTAAAAGTTTTTAAACCATTTATACGACAAAAATTTACTCATCAGTTTTATAATTTTCGCTTTTTTTTGAATATTTTTTCGTGAACACCTAATTTGAAATTCTGATTTTGAAAAATTACTGATTCTATTTTTGGCACGATTAAAATTTTTGACGTTGGATTTTTTTTCATTTTTAAATTCCTGAAAATTTGTTCTCTTTAAAACTTCTGCACCAGTCATTTTGTAAATTTTGTTCGATTTTTTCCAATTTTACGACCTTACCTATTTCTTAAATTTCACAACGTTTGCCAATCTTTTAAATTCTTTACGATCTTCGCCAGTCCATTTAATCATGAAGAAGATTCGACCTACATATATTTGCGACATTTAGTGCACTCGTACCCCTCCCCTCCCTCCGGCTTATCCATTTTCTAATCTGAAATCCGCGTCAATCAACTTTTTTATACAATTATAAGAAATTTATCGCATCATTCGACCCAAAAAACTACCTTATAAATTTTTAATCCAGTTCGCCAATTTAACTCTTGTTTACAGCTTGGAATACCTTCACAGGGAATTGGTTTTCTCATCTGACCACATTAGGCGACTACTCTCTGTTCGGCTTATGCGACTGCATCGCGAGCAGAAGTAATCCACTGAAGAACGACAGTATTGTTTTTTCAGCGGAAGTAACGACCATAGAAAAAGCTGAACTGGATTTTTCATTCGTCAACATCAAGTCGAGCACGCCGTTGGTAAATTGCGTACTCAATAATGATGATTTTTTCATAATGGAGGGATATCGAAGTAACGGTTTGAAGAAAACCATGGATATTTATTTATTGAAAATGGCCGATGGTAAAATGCCTACGGGCAAGTTTCCGGTTAAATTTATCTCTTTGGTGCAAAGTGTTGAGATTCCTTCGTGTCATGTGTGTTTAGGGAAATAGGATACGATGAATATGTAACATTAGGTTAAGAGTGAAAAAAATTGCGAAGATATTCATAGGCTAAAATTTTCATAAAAAATGGAGTAGAATAGTTTTAACGATGTTAGAAATTTATGACTATACGAATAAACTTTTTCTTTGTTAATGAATATACCCAAGTACGATTTTCAATGAAGATGTAATTATTGCTTTTGTTGTAGATATAGGTAGTTATAACTTCCATAGCATAAAATTTATACATCTGCGAGAGTTTTATCACGTTCGTGTCCATCTACCAGTAATAAAACGTACAAATTACTGAAGAACAAACGATGAAAACGTAATGTACGAGGTTTATACGTCTTTCGCAGTGGGTATAACCTACTTCATCTTTTGATTTTCTAACCTATCTTGTTACTCGGGTACTAAAATGGTGAACCTAGGTAAGTACATCGTATTTTTGGACGAAAAATCAATTTACCGGTGAATTATCGCCTTTGTAGTCATTAACCGATCTTCTCATCTGTCCATAAAAATTTCCGAATGGTGATCCATACTCGTCGATAAATCTCTCGTGTTTTAATCGGTCGATCACAGCTCTTAAAAAGTCTTCTCCGGAGTCATCTGTGGTGGTGCTGGTGGTACCCGATGGGATATCGAGAATTGTTATGAAAATAGTAAGCCATATGGGGATGGTTTTGATAACGATCATTTTAATTACTCGAGCATCTTTCGATCCGTTTGCAGACTGAAATTCAAGTAGAAAATATTCAATGTAGTTGATCTTATAGTTAGTAGAAATTCTGTAAAAAGGCTTTTCCTCATTTTTAGCTGATTCAGACAGACTTTCGAATACTGATTTTTGAAAATTCAACTTACAATGATGAAGAAGTCAATCAACTTAATTTATTTCGAAATTTTATCAAAGATGAGTCGAGATGACCGATTAAGACATTCAAATCGTGTTCCATGCTTCAAATTAACTTTTAGAAGCGATTCAACAATTTTTAAATAAACCTGAAGCCTCCTAGGAGAATTTGTTTTTCTTTAGAACTTTCAAATTTCCTTTAAATTGCCAAAAAATTAGCTTCCATTCAACTTTCTGATCGATTAAAAAAAATTAGATATGAATGGTACCTACTTCCTTTTTGAACATGAGTTGACAAGTGGTCAATTTTTAGTATGAACCAAAAGAAAATTTTTTGGGAAAGGGACCATTAAAAAATTGTGTTTAGGGGGTGAGCAGGAGGGGGTTTTAGGAATGGAAACACCCCTATTTCTGCATATGAAGGGGTAGGGATATGTTTGGTATCATTTCCATACTTTTCCGATTGGAAGAAAATAAGTGGCACAATCGTGAAATTTTTGTCGCAGAAAATGGCCAATTTTCGTAAAAATTCATATCTTCTAAGAAGAATGGCTTCTCACCACTGCAGAATAGGAAAAAATTTATAGAACAAAAAATGATGAGTTTTTAATACTCTACAACTTTTGTTTCAAGTTTTTTGTCGTATCGTGATTTTTTACTGCAACGTAATTTTTTTTGGGACACCCGGGTGAAAAAAATTGCTAAATTGACGATACGAAAAAAAGTTTCGAACAAAAGTTGTTCAACGGTGAAAATCAGACATTTTTTATTCCACAATTTTTTTTCTATCTTGAAGTGAGGAAGAGCTGTTCTTCTGAAAATATTCGATAATTGTGAGAATTATCTACTTTTTATTTGGAAACTAACTTCGAATTTGAGTTCAGGAGGTTCGAAATAGGTTTAAAACAGGTCTTACACTCCAATCGATGAGAGGTATAAAGATTAGGAAATGAGAAACTGAGAATTAAAGCCTATTTAATCAAAGATTGACCATTTTAGGGTGAGCAAACTTGACTATTGCGAGAATTCTTTACTTCCTATCTGGAAACTATCACCGAATTCGGGTTCAGAAGGTTTGAATTATTACGAAAGTCACGTTTTTTGACCCAATTGATCACCCCTACAGTCCTCAAAAAATGAAAAATTTTGATTTTACCTCTGTTTTTACAAAAATTGATCAATTTCTGCGACACAAATTTCAGAACTGTGTAATTTCTCTGCTTTCAATCGGGAAAGTAATGACGATTCAAGTTCAGAAGAGTCGAACTATATAAAAATGATACCAAACATACAATTTTTAATGCACTTCCTCCAAAAGCATGAATTTACAGGGGGTTCAGCGGGCTACAGCTCGTAGCAGCAAATTTTGAAGAAAAAAAATCGAAAATTGAAAAAATATGTGGTGGAAAATTTTGAAAAAAAATCGAAGAATTAAAAAATATGTGGCAGCAAATTTTTCATTGCAATTTTGCCAATTTCCGATTTTTATAATAAATCAATATTTTTTCAATTTTTGCAAAAATCGAAAGTTGACAAAGCTGCAGTGGAAAATTTTCAATTTTTTAATCGAAATAATTTTTCTGCGTCCATAGGTGCTCTTTAGATCCAGTTTTGGTACCAATCACAGGTTATTTCATTTTTTTGAAATTCAAAAATTTCGATTTTTCAGCCATCTGCAACTTTTTTACCACCTGGTAGAGGGCAATAAATGGTACCCAATTTCGAGGTCAATGACCTGAGGATGTGTAGATACTTGAATTGCACTTTTTCAGTGGGGTGACCGAGGTACTTGTACCAGACAGGTGGCCAACCTAAAAAAGGCAAAAAACTGTGTTTTTTTCAAAAGTGACCTCATTTTGAGCACCCTCAGATCCCTCCCCCTTTGAGCTAGGAATCTAAAATTTTCTAGGATGCATCTTCAACTCAAAATGAACCACCCCCTTGGATTTGGTCGAAATCCTAGGTATGAGTTCATCACTCCACCCTAAAGTACATATTAACTAAAAAGTTTAAGAAATTGTTTCACAAAGATACAATTTTTGAAAGGGGGGGATGCTTATCTAAAAAGGCAGCATTTAAATTTTAGCCCTTAGCGGCAAAAGGTTTTTGTACTTATGCTCTGAAAGTTTGAAACAACTCTGTTCACGAAAAAATTCGTTTCAAAGAATTTAAAAAAAAAATGTCTTTAAGAATTTTTAAATTAAGTTTTCATGATAGGTACCTAGCTACCTACTCAAAATATTACAAAAAAGTGTTGAATGTACATATCAAAATAGGTACATTTTCAATAATAAGCGTTTTCAGCTAATTTTCGGAAAAATTCAATGAATTTTCCAAAGTTTTTACAATATTTTGAGAAGCTTTTGCCCAAAATTTACTCATTTTCGATGAAACTTTATCAATTTTTGCATGAAAAAATTGCACAAATACATCAGAAAATAGTAAAAATCGTTTTTTAGAAAAATATTTAAAATGTCTTGAAATTTTTTTTAATCAAGTCATAATTACTCAAATTATTCCTAAGAAAGTTGAAATGTCAAAAAATTACATTTTTACATTATTTTGAGAAAATTTGCTCTTTTTCGGTGAAATTTAATCGATTATTACACCAAATGTAGGTAAAAATTGTACAAAAACATCGAAAAGCAGTCAAAATCGATTTAAAAAAATGTTGAAAATGCATTGATAAATTTTAAAATTGAGACATAATTATTCAAAATATTCCAAAGAAGCTGTTGGAATATAAAAAAATTACATTTTTACAATGTTTTGAGAAAATTTTTCGAAAAGTTTCTCCTTTTCGATGAAATTTTATCAATTTTTACACCAAATGTATTTGTAAGTAAAAATTGTACAAAAACGTCGAAAAGTAGAAAGTGTTGAAAATGCATTGATAAATTCAAAATTGAAACATACTTGACTGCTTAAAATATTGCAAAAAAGGTTGCAATATCAAAAAATGTCATTTTTATAATATTTTCAGCTTATTTTCAGAAAAATTTAATGAATTTTGCAAAAATTTTACAATATACTTAGAGAAACTATTGCAAAAATTTCGTCATTTTCAATGAAGTTTCATAAAATTTTACACCAAACGTGGATAAAAATTCAGGATGTCTACTAGATTGCAAAAATGAAAATTTGTGCTTTTTTTGTGGTATTTTTAAAACAATTTCGCGTTATTTTAAAATTTTATTTCTGTACCCCCCCCCCCCCGCTCAATTTTCTTA
>FIZU01052305.1:0-10506 GCA_900064475.1 Pseudococcus longispinus
TTAATTCCTATTTGGAATGTATGAGAGATAGCTCTCCTTCACTGCTGAGATGTTTTCTCGACGAGTGATCCGATCAGACTGACAGTCCGCTAGACATTAACCAGTTTATGTGGAAGGGGAACTACTCGCACGAGCAGACCCGAGCCGAGCCGACCGGCCCCGAGGTTGTAACCATGCCAACGGCGGCAGGTGTTCCAATTTTGAGTCGGACGGTATCAAAGATCACTCCCCATAGCAAAAGCACATCTTATGCTAAAAAATCGACTTGAGCTGATGCTCAAACCGACAACCTCAGGATTATTGAAGACTTTCTCCTGCCGGGAAATTCCCAGAAAATTCTCACATATTGAGAATATTCTCGAACATTTGAGCACATTTTTTTTTTGCTCAAAATATAAAAATGGTTTTAAAAAAATATGAAAATCGTCAATAATATTGTTGAAATTATCAAAATGCCATCAAAAATCAACAGAAATGTGCAAAAAAGGGCTCAAAATTCATTACATTCATCGAAAATTTTGTAAAAATAGACACAAAATCATGAAAACTGTCAAAAATCTCGTAAAAATCATTCAAAAGCAAAAAAAAAAATGAGAATATTCTCGACATTTTCTTCCATAGAATATTCTCGAAGATGCTCGTGCTCGTTGAGCAAATTCTCAATGAGAATATTTTCTGTGCCAACCCTACAGGACATACGTTTGATGCGTTGAGTGCACATTTTGAACGAGTTGATACAAATCGTGAAGAACCCGTTACAGAGACAACCCAAATGTGATGAAGACTTTTAGACGTTTCGTCAGACATTTTGGACCAGAAAAGTTTTCAGATTTCAAACGACTTTTCGGACTTGAAAAAAATCAGAAATTACGCTGACTATTAGACATTTTGTCAGACAGATTTTCAGAAATGAAGCTGACTTACAGACATTGTGTCAGACAGCCTTTCACAAATCATGCTGACTTTTGGATATTTTGTCAGAAATTAGATTTTTTGAATTTGAAAAGAACTTCACAGATCACACTGACTTTTAGACATTCTGTGGCAAAATTCCGTGACACGATGACTTTTAGAAAGTTTGTCAGACTTTTTTGAATTGGAAAATTTTTAAGATTTCAAGCAGCTTTTTGGACTTTTGAAAAAAAATTCAAAAATTATGCTGACTTTTTGACATTTTGTCTCAGAGCCTTTCGGAAATCATGCTGACTTTTAGACATTTTGTCAGATTTTACATACAAAACTGGAAGCATATCCTATGTTTTATAGGGGGTCTAACTTTTCAGTCATCAAAAGAAAGGGGTCCAGGCCCCTAGAATCCCCTTCTAAATTCACCACTGATTTTATCTAATTACCTATACCTGAAGTCTGGGGAAAAGGTAAGCAACAGTAGTGAACGTTTTTTACTTTTTTTGAAAATTGAATGAAGCTGGGGGCATAAACGTTGCAGCGAGACCACAAAATTTACCTGGTACAAAATTCAGCTTCCCAACTCAATCCTTATCCCTCTGCAATTACGTAATGTAATTTAAAAATTTCATCAAGTAGACCACAAATTTTTGAAACTTTTTTACCAACTAAAGAACCCCTCAACCCTGAATTCCCATGGTTTAAATGGGAATTGAATAAGGTGAGGAAGCATTTCAACTCCCGCTCCCTATTTTTCCATTTTTCAAATGTTGATGTTGATTTTTCAATTTTGGCCAAAATTAAATTTTGCTGTTGTTGTCTAGATCCAAGGATTCCAGTCAATAAACGAATTTTTTATCTAATGACTTTTTATAAAGGATTGACAAAACAGGAAAACAGGGATGGAAAAGTGAAAAGCAAAATAAAACTGAAATCGATAAAATTGGAAACTGAAATGATTTTTCAAGACCGAAACTAAAATTAAAAATGCAAAATCCAAAACTGTAATTGGAAAGTCAAAAACTAAAAACTGAAAACCGAAACTGAAACTGAAATGATTTCAGTTTTCTATCCCTGTAGGAAAATTATAAAATCTTTGGTTCGTGGCGATTGTATATGATTTGTTCCTTCACCCTGTTCTATTTTCATTCAAATCAATTATTCCGGAGTTGATAGATTCCTTTGATAATACTGATAATATAAGTACTTACGGATAGCAAAAAATAACATTGCAGCCCATTTTGTACATTTAGGTTCCTTACTTTTTTAAGATTACCTAATAAAAAAAAGTTTTCAAGAATTTTAAATTTTTTGAGAAAAGCGGTGAAAAAATATTTTTGAAAAAATTTTGTTATTTAATTGAAATGATGCTCAATAAGGATATTTTTACGTCAAAAGATCAAAGGCAGAAATTTTTCACTGTTACCTCATTTTCGAAAAAAAACATTCCTATATCGTTTTCTGTTGTTTTTTGGATATATTCAGTTCTTAGGTTTGGGGAGGGGAGGTAACCTTAGAAAATCGCCGTCAAAGTGCCAATGATCACTTTGGATAAAAATATCCACATTAAAATGACTTCAAAATAAATCATTTAATTTGTATGCTGGAAATATTTTCAAAAAATGAAAACATTGATTTTTTAAAAGTATCTTGAATAATAGCTGACAATGATTAAAAATGGATTCCAACTGTATTTTTGGACAAAAACATTTATGCTTGGACTATTTTTTGTAAAAAATTCTGAAATTTAACTAGTCAAGTTTTCAAAAAATTTTAGGTTCGAGTAGGTATAAATCAATTTTAAGGGTACCTGATGGTAGAGAGAAAAGAGCCAAGTCAAGGAGATGAAATTTTCACCAGGTGTTTTTAGGTAGGCTATAGAACGTACGTAGGTGCGAGTACTTTTGTTTCACCTTCATTCGACTTCTTACAAGAAATGATAAACTATCAACTCCATACGAAGCAACTAAAATAGAAAATCGATCATCTAAATTTTTCCATCAGTAATTTGCCCTTTACTTCAATGCCTACCTACCTATATACCTAATTAATCAACTTAGACTTTCTTGGTGTAAATTTTTACAAATTTTGTTATTTCAGGATTTAAAAACATAGACACGTACCCGAATACACTGGTATTATTAAAATCACACAAAGTCTATTCGTGTAATTTTTACGTTGATTAATTCGTCAGTATGGTTAAACAAGTAGCGCACCCCATAAATTACCAAATACCTACACACCGCGCTCGGATTATTTACTCGGTATTTCGAAGCTCCTTACAAGAAAATTCTATTATTTATTATTTTTTCGTTGTTTTGAATCCGTATAACCACTTATCTCTGTTAAGTTTCATTTGTGAACTTTTATTAGCTGATTATGGAACAGCAGGGTATAAATTTTGAAGAAGAATATACAGGAAGATGGCAAAGCCTTATAAAACTTATACTCAAAACTTTTTGTTGCGAATTTCATAACGAAATATTTCAAAGCTCTACAGCGAAATAAGAGAGTAACTTTCAATAAAATACAAAATAATGCGAAGTGAAGGAAAAAAACAAAAGAGAAACCTTTACTATACATACATAGTAAACAAATGGCAAGTTTTATCTCCGATGAATAAACAAAATATTCGTATTGAAAAAAAAAAACCAAAACTGATGTCTACCTCGGCAGAGAAGAGACGAAAAAAGATTCCAATTATTTTCGAATAATATAAGTACGTACATGCCTCGACAACGAATCAAAAACTTATTTCGCTATGCTCGCGTATACTTTCAAAAATATGGTAAACACTTCGTATACATGGTAGAATAGTCTACCACTACGAATAAAGAAAACAATACCTACAGGCTCAAGTTTTAGTTTACAGCTTCGGTTGAAAGCTACTGTCCGTTATAAAAGTTTGCAAAAATTAAGGTACCTATTTACCTTAATTTATGCAGTACCTATGTAAAGTAAAAAAGGCTCTATTTATAGAATTTTTACAACTACCTGTATAAATAGGTATAGGTACATATTTGAAATCACTCTCGGCGGAGTAATTTAAACGTGTGATACACTCGTTATACAATACTATAAAAGCTGAAATATAGCCTAAGTTGGCGTTAATTTAAAACTATGTAATCTTGTTTAAACTTGAAAGTGTTGTCGTTATGGTATCTTAAAAGTGTACGGAATAGCTGACGATACACATCGTCAACAAAGCATAAGTAAGGCAACGGGCGCGCGGACCGAACCATGCGTGAAAATCTTCAATTTAAGTAACAGGTGTCTCGTTTTTATTTTTTCATCTCCCTGTATATCTTATTCTTTTTTCCTTATTTTTCTTTTTTCCCATTTCAGCCATACCCGTAGAAATATGAAAAAAAATCATAAAAAGCATCCATCGGTAGGTACACAGGCTACCATCATACCCATTCATCTATCTACTTTGATTCATTTCAGGGTAAGTATTGGGTTTAGCCTCAATTTATTCTTATTGGTGCTCGACAACGTACAAAATACAAGGTAGGTAATTGAATAAACTAATCGTTACACTTAGCGATAAAAATCAGCTGGAAAATTAGAAAACATTAGCTCGAACATTTACTTTAAATTCGACTAACCATACGAAGTGAAAATTTAAATAGACTCGAAACGTGGTGAACAAAATGAGCACGGAGTGAATGAAATTGAGCTGTTAAATGATACGACAAACAGCTTTACCGCCAAAATTCTCAAGTTGAAAATTTTACAAACAGTATGCTGGTAAAGGATGTTGCGGTAGCGAGCACATCCACATTTTAAATCAATGTGGGGTTTAATATCTCGTATAGCTTGAAGAGAAAACCATGAAAAATATATTTCCCTCTTCATCCAAAGGGCTCCATGACATCTAAAACTTTTCAGACAGATGGCTTGTTTTGAGGCTATCATTTGTACTGTTTTACCTCGCTAAAGGCTCGAATGCTTTTGCTTTCTTGCTCACTTATTGTACTGATGTAATAATTTTTTCATTCGTGGCTATGTTTTGTACCAGTGCAGCATCTACAGAATTTTTAATAAAGTTTAAGGAAATTATGAAAGAGGAATGCAGTAGGTACCTACCCTAACACCTTTCCCTAAGATAATAGAGCCTAAAATGAAGGGTGAGGTGAAAAGAATGAAAAATTTGTCTATTGAGCCCAAGCAGATTGAAAATTTGTCATGGTAATTACTAATTACTAATTTGGAATTAGACTTTTATATCATAAAAATGTGTTCATTTTTTCCATTGATGGGCTAGATCACTAGTAATCTTGGTCATTGGCTTTTCAAATTTGATTTCATTGAGGGTGTGTAAGTTGAGATTTTTCCGAATGAACTTATGACTTTGTCGGATAAAAAACCTTGAAATTCCAAATGGTAATTGAAGTAGGGAGGATCAAAAGGGAGTGTTGAAAATTGAAATCTATTTTTTTATGCAACATTTCCAAAAGAAGACAGAACATATTTTTTTTTTAAATCTCTAATTACAAATTTTAGAAATATTACAACAAGAAAAATTTATGTATTTGTTAAATTTTACCAAATAGGTATGCAATCATGTATTATGCTATAAAAATGGCAATTTTGAAAAAAGTGGAGGATTTTTTACTGAATTTCAGAAGAAAATTTTCAGAATTCTTGAAGAAAAAAGAACTTGACAAGAATAATGAAATTTTAGCAAACAAAAATCCGGCTTTTTGGGCCTCCTTAACCCTCCTGGTTGGCTCTGTTTCCATACTACATGTGAAAGTATTAAACAGCTGAGAATATCCTTTTATTCATGCCAACCTAAAAGAAATTAAAAAGTCAAGAGTCTCTGAAATTTTCTTAGTCCAAAAAGTAGGATTGATCCAATATAATTTTTGTCTGGCAAAATATTTAAAAATGATTGCAATTTAGTTTTTTCAAACCAAAAAAATTGTTTGAACTCACAAAAAAAATTCCAAGTCTAAAAAGTTTAGTCTAATGCCTTACAAAGTGTCTAAATTTTCCAAATGCAAAAAGTTTGAAGGAGCTGCCTGAAAAAATATTTTAAAGTCAGTGTGAATTCTAGATTTTTCCAAGTCCAAAAATAATTATGTCTGACAAAATGTCTAAAAATCAGAATCTGTGAAATTTCCTAAGCTGAAAAAGTTCCCGCCATTTCCATATTAGACCTACCCATGAAACTATGAAACATAGGATATGCTTTTCCTGAATAAACATTTTTTCCAAATCCAAAAAATTTTGGCATAATGTCTCAAAGTCAATGGAAATCTGAAAATTTTTCCAAGTCCAAAAAAGCCTGACATAATGTCCAAAAATTAAGTCTGACAAAATGTCTAAAAGTCAGTGTTACACAATTTCGTCACAGAATTTCATCTTTGAATTTTGTCAAGGAATTTTGCAATGAATTTTCCGCGAGATTACTCCTCATAGCAAAAGCATATCCTATGCTAAAAGTCAGATTAATCCGACGTAATATAATCTCTGATTTTTAGAAACTTCTGCATTAAAAAAAAAGTTCCCTCATTAACCATACTACTCGTGTAACTATAAAACATGGAATGTGCTTTTGCTCATTGAATTTTCCAAGTTCATAAAGACTTGGTAGGTATTTGATTTGAAATTTTTCAAGTTCAAAAAGTCTAAATTGTTTGTTTGACAAAATGTTTAAAAGTCAGCATCTCTGAAATTTTCAAGTCCAAAAAAGCCTGACAAAATGTCTGAAAGATAACGTGATATCTGAAATTTTCCAAGTCCAAAAAAGTTTGGCAAAATGTCTAAAAGTCATCGTCACGGAATTTCGTCAGGTTTTTCGCGGAATTAGTCATAGAAAAAGCATATCTTATGTTAAAATTTAGATTCAAAGCTGTCTAACAAAATGCATAAAAGTCAGTGGAATCTCTGAAATTTTTCAAGTCCAAAAAGTCTTAAAGTAATAAGTTCATAAAAAGCGTGACAAAATATGTAAAAGCCAGCATCATCTCTGTGGTTTTTTGTACACGAAGTCCTTTGAAATCAGGAAAATTTTCACTCAATATCTAAAAGCCATCGAATTCTTATTGCCAAAAAAAAAATAAAAAATAAAAACTAACGACTCTTGTAAAAAAAAATCATGTTTGAATACTAAATACCTAAGTACTTAAATGTTGCTTGAATGAATGAAAAATCGTAACTAAAAACTCTTCTCCCTCCTTTTCCTCTTTTGATCTCAATATACCATTTTCTTTAGGACGACGCTTGACAAACGATGTTGTTGTCTCTTTCGTATGAATTGAATTTCCTGGTGAAAGACGGAATTATGTACTTGACAAAAGTACACAGATACCTACCTATTGCTTGAAATGAAGTTTCGTAATACCGAAAAATAAAGAAAATTCGGATAAGGAATAAGTAGGTATTTCCTGGACAACCTGTGCCCTGTGCAATGTAAAATAAAATTTTGTTTTCTGCATGCTTCGGCTTCGAGTATTTACGACGTTGCGCTATTGTGCGAAGTTTTCAATCTCATTGTCTTTATTTATTGTGTTGAAATCGTGATAGCCTCGATTTCAGTGATATTGCACCTGGGTCCTGTTGTTTTCGCTGCTTGTTTGCGGATAAATGACTATTTTTGCGAAAAACGGAAACATAATTTGATTAAAAAATTACCAGTTTCGAAATGAAACCATTTTTCAACGATGCGAATAAATTGCCAGCGAATCTTTTTTCCTGTTTGTATACACGTATACCTATACGTATTGTTCACTAAAAGGTGAAAATTACCACGATAACGATGTATTTGTAGGCACATTACCTACTTATATCTATACTTGGGTAAACCCTTTTCACATTGCTCAAGTTGGTTTTATCTATGCATTGACTTATAAATTTGATACGTATAAGTACATAATTTGATTCCAAAATAGACGATAACTTTCACTTGAAAAAAAGAACCAAACTAATAGTTCAATTTCTGCGTAAGGAAGAAAAAGGACTGGCGATTTTAGCAAAGACATTATTGTATAATAATTAAGTAGATACGAAATTGAAATTTTTCAGCGTAAACCTTAATTAATTTTTGTAAACATTTATTTAATTAAAAACTATAAACGGTTTTCTAAGAGCTAAAATATAACCCGACGTAATTTCGCGTTCGGCGCTTAAACTTTATATCGCAATTCATTCGAGTGCACCCTTAAAATGCAACTAACGAAAAATGTCAACTCTATTAACCTTCCAGTTGGGCACTCAAAATTAACCGAGACAAGTTCTACCCTCTTTTGAATAAAGCTCGTGTGTGCTTTATCAGTGGTCAACTACGTTAGTAACATTAAATCAACAATATGCTGCGGATACATTCGCTGAATCATCGCCTTTTGTCAACAATCGCTGTGTGTAACTTTTCGTTCAACAAGCCTCATTTTGAACTTGTCTGAAGTCGTTTTCAACCGCGATCGTAGTTCGATAAGCTAATAGGTGTCTGTATGTAATCTGGTAAAAACTTTATTTTTTGGATACGGTGGCACAGCGTTTGAACTTCGTTTCCTAAATGGTGTTTTAACATCAACAACGTATACATACACGTGGAGGAAATTGGGTTATAGGTAAATACCTTTATTTGAAATTAATTTCACTTTTATGTCTTCCGTATTTTCGAACTTGTCTTATATTAAAATTTTATACTCGGGTGTATTTAATTCTTCATTGACGAATTTTCAGTCTGAATAGAAATAAATTATTTCCAAAGTTTCAAGATTTTTTTTAGCAGGTACCTATTTCAATTGTCATACTGGTAAAATATTTACGAAATGTGGAAACAATATTTTTTCAGATCAATTTTTTGTTAATTTTTTTCTAGAAATTTCATCCGCATGAAAATTTTTTTGTGAATTTGATAACAAATTGTTTTGAGAAGAGGGAGATTTTTTTCCTATTTTTGGTGAAATAGGTAGGTATACCTACTGAGAAAATATTGTAAAAATATTGAGAATCAATTTTGCAACCCTCACGATTTTTTCATTTTCTTCTTCAAAAATTCATCAAAAAAATTTAGTCAATTTTTGAGTTCGCTACCATACATCTAAAAATTTAACAAACTTAATGTCACACGATTTTTTCACTTTTTTCCAAATGGGTCAATAATTATAAGGCGTTAGGAAGTTTAGATCAAAAAAGTAAGTCGCTCTACGAGTAAGTAATACGAGTAAAAATATAAATACTGAATTTTTACAAATTTTTGAGCAATAGCTTTTGGAGCTGAAACATGGAATATATCTACTTGTATAAAAGTTGAGTTTTTTGCAAAAAAGTTCAACTTTGACATTTCCAAATTTTTCATAAATGTTTTTGAATTAGGGAATCTCCTTTCAGCACTTTTCAAAACCATGTGAACAAATTTACTTCAAGATCAACCTATTTCATTATGCAGGGGGGCGCATAATTCTACAGTTTTCTAATTTGCAACATTAGGTATGTTTTCCTTCCATAAACATGTATTTTCTGTCCAAACTAGTGTCCTATGAAAAAATTCTGAGGAGTAAAGTTGTAAAGCATAAAATTTTCTTTTTCTTATAATCTCATAGTTTTTTTCCGTAGAGTCTTGGTTTTCGTTATTTTTGCAGTCAAAATTGATACCTAATGTAAAAAAATCATATATATCTGATTTTGAATTTTGATTACAAAAATCTCAAAAACTAAGCCCCTTAGAAAAAAACCAATAGCTTGTGAGGGAAGGGAAATTTTATGCTCCACAACTTTGGTTCTACGTATTTTTTTTGTAGGACCCTTGATTCGGCCAGAAAATCCATTCGAAATTGGATTCAGACGCAAGAAACCAATAAAATATTTGGAAATGAGTTATCACAATAAGAAATTGCATTTCATAACCAGAACATCAGGACTTCTCTGAGGCTTTCGAGATAAAATGATGGTAGTTGCCTTACCTAGCCAGTGGGAGGACCTCGTAAAAAATTTTGTGTAAAATCAGAAGATCTAACTTTAGAATTAATTCACGTTGATGTTCAATGACCCAGTCAAGAACTTGAGGATTTTTTTTGTCCAATCCAAAATTAAAAATGATAGGTACAACATTCCATGTTTCACAATGTTTGCAGTTTTCAGAAAAAAGTCATTTTTCTCCTTTTTTTTTTCTGTAAAAATGAAAAAAGTTTTTTAATCAATTGTTATTGATTCTCAACATTGATATTTTAACCTAAGAAAATCATTTAAAGCGACTCTTTTCATTTTGTCTGCATTTTTGAAGAAACGCATGAAAAAATTTGCTTTGCTTTATGCTTTTCCTTTTTTAAAATTGTTAAAGGCGCCCAAAGGAAGTCGCCACTGATTTTTTTTTTGGGGGGGGGGAGGGTGAAAATATTTATATTAAATTATTTCAACTAAAATTTTCATAAAAATGCATTTTTTTCTTTTTTGAAAAATCAAAAAAATCAAAAAACATGAAAAAAGTGATTTTCTTAAAGTATTTCTGAAAATTGGGTCCCATCAATGATATCTATTATTGTGTAATAGTAGATTACGTAACAGGCGCGGAAAGTATGCGATTACCGAGAGCGAAGTTTGCGACCCGAGCGAAGCGAGGGAAGCAATCGCTCCGAGGTAATCGCGTTA
>FIZU01052311.1:0-25445 GCA_900064475.1 Pseudococcus longispinus
AGTAGAAGGTTCAAGGTTTCCGAAACGCGAATCTAAGGAACAAGGGCCTTCGCCCGGCGAAGGCCCTTGTTCCGCCCCCGCCTTCAATTTTGAATTTCCATATTCTTTTATTTAAAATTTAATTTAATTAACGTAATAATTTTTTTTTTTGAATTTTTTGTGGTTTCGGATTTCATAATCTTTGTAATTACAAACGCCCAGTATAAAAAATTTGAAAAATAAAAAAAATTAGATCGTGGTATTTTATGCTTTTGTTTTTAAATTTTTTGCAAAATTAGATTTGTTTTTGGTGATTTAATTTAGATAATTAACGTAATGAATAATTTTTCTGCTTTTGAATTTTTGTTTTAGGATTTTTTTTTCAAATTAGATTTTTTTGTTGGTGATAATTTTGAATTTCAATATTCTTTTATTTTAATTTTAATTTAATTAACGTAATGAATTTTTTTTTGGTTTCAGATTTCAAATTAGATCAGTTTTGCCTGGTTGCTAGTACTTTTTTTTAATTTAATTTTTAATTTTTAATTACAACGTACTTAATGAATTTTTTCGTATTTATTGATTTCGGATTTTTATTTGCTTTGAAATTTGACCCAATTTTTTATTGGTCATTTGTTTTGAATTTCTGTATATTTTTCATAATTTTCATTGTTTTCATTTTTTTAGTTTCTAAAAGAATTTCTAATTTTTATTTACATTTTGCTTTGAATTTCGATACAATATTTTTATCTTTTTGCAGGGTTCTCAACCAAGTTTCTTTTTCTTTGAATTCTCCTAATCAAAATTTCTATGGTTCTAAAAATTTTTGTTTTTTTTTATTGTATGCAGCATAATAAGCAAATAAATGGGTATACCTACATCAAATACATGTATTACTTCAAGTAATTTTGTTTTCCATTTTTCAAAAACAACCTCTCAAGTCTCACACCATAGGAAAATTCGGTTTTGCCAACATCCCTTGGAGTGTGGGCAGATTATTTTAAATTTTTCCATCAAAAATTTAAAAAATTACGTTGGAAAAAATTGCATTCAAAATTTATTCAAAATAATTGTTGAAAATTATCGTCATAGATTTGTACCACTCTCCTCAAGAAGACACGAAAATTCAATTTTAAGTCATTAGAATCTGTCCAAACGATATAATTGACTAAAGATGTCAATATTGGAATAATTTCAATTAAAATTAATCGATTTTTTAAGAAATTGAAGCAAATTGTTGAAAAAGTGAGATTAAGAGTAAAATCTGGCAGTTGAAATTCATATTTTTTTGACTCATTTTAGAAAAATCTGTTATTTTCAAAAAAAGTTATTCTCGGTTCACCTTACTTCAACCCCCCCTCCCTTCCTCCCTCCCTCCCTCCTACAGGCGGCTCAAATGTATAAAACATATTTCTGGTTTTTCTTGCAATATATCATTAATGGCACCAAAATACACCATCAACCTGCGTTTAGACCAAATTCGTTCAATTTTTCCCTTTTTTACAATTTTCTTTCAAAAAACCCGAATGACGCCATTTTGGGAACCCACAACCTCCTCAAGATGCCCTAGGGGCCTAAAAGTCATGTCTGAGCTTGTTTCAAGTGGATATCTCTCATATACTGCAATTTCAGCAAAATCGAGAAATTTTGATTTTTTTTTCAACTTATTTCATGCAACGTTTTTCCAAAGTCGAAAATACCAAAGTTTCGAAAAAGAGCAAAAAAAATCAAAATTGCTTGATTTTGCTGAAATTGCAGTATATGAGAGATATCGACTTGAAATAAGCCCAGATATGATTTTTAGGCCCCTAGGCATTTTGAAGTTGTGATTCAACTCAATATTATTCAAAATTTTGTGTCAAGTTCCACCCTCTTTTGAATCTCCCCAATTTTTTTTTCGTTCAAATAACATCAGAAACGAACTCGAGAGGTAATAAAACATACATTCCTTAATAACTTTGAAAAATGTTGAATTTTGAATCGACTTTTCATTCCGCGGGGGGGGGGGGTCATTATTTAGATTTTGGGGTCAAAAAATACTAAAAATGGATTTAAAGGCTTCGAAAACCTAAATCAAATCAATGTAGTGGCTACGTGTTCAAAACTTCTAAAAACCATAATTTTCCTATTCTTTCCCTTTCGTTTGAATGACGTTATCAGTCCGAATGTGCCATTTGCTTTACATAGGGCATTTAATAACCACGTATCCATACTTTCGCACTCCCTTCATATAAGCACTTAGAAATACCCAGGATACTTTTTGCTACACTCGTGCAAAATAATTTGCCAAACCGACCAAAGACAGGGGCGTCCATTACGACCACCAAACTGCCATCTCCCTCTTTAAATCCATATCGCAATACATCATATTGCCACTATTTCAAATACACACCTCCCAAACACGTGCTTCGAAAACCCACGTAGGCTACGTAATACCTTTTAAAAAAGCCCACACATCACGAACGACATCAACGCACTGCAGCACCCTACATCTGCAAAAAAAATCACTTTTTATAGTCGTTTGAATAATTTAAAAAAATTCTCGCACTCGCTCCCGTCATCATATTCGCATTTCATGGCATCTCGTCGCGCACAACACGAGGAAGGGGGGAAAACTACGTGAAAATAGCCTGCTACCGACGATGGATGGTAAACATACGGCGCGAAATCGTCATAAATTTCGTTGCACGGCCGAGCCGCCATCACCGGGGGAAAAACGCTTAATATTTGTGCGATTCTATTCGCGTTTCTGAATCAATAAAAGCCTTTTCTCGATTTCGTCTGGTACATAACGGCGAATCCGCTGCAGTATCGCACCCCCTAGGAAGTTATACCACATTTGGAATACAACGACAATACGACACGATGGCGAGATGGCGGACGCCACGTATGGTGCAGCGGTATACGACGAGCATGGCGTACGTGTAGCCTATATTCGTACATAGGAGGTACATCTCTATGTATATGTGTGTAACTCTGTGTATACATAAACAGCGACAACACCAGCGGCAGCACAAATTTCACATATTTCATACCCATAAATAATATTTACTTTGTCGTATATATATATATATAGGATTCGATGGTGGATGGTATGAGCGAACAGGCAGAGAAAGAAAGAAGAGGACCGAGCGAAGGGCCATAAACGTCTTTCAAATCCCATTGCATCGGCCACTAATCGAATAAAAATCTCAACCAAACGGAGACTGGAAATCGATCCTGTAATATGTCTTCGAATCGTGTCAAAAATTCAGGAAAAACTCCATATCTCGCATTAGGTCATACAGAATTCAAAGGATGGGTTAAAACCAATGTGTAACCTGGACCACGAGGAGTCTCCTATACCCAGTCTTACACTAGTCATCTGTTGATGGTAGGCAACCATCAACACACAAAAATATATTGAATTGTGGTGTGGAAAAAATTAACAAAATTATAATTCCAAGTACCTAGGATGATAAGAAAACATTTTTGTAAAAAATTTGTGATGAACACTTTTTGCCTATCTTCATTTTTAAAGGTGCTGCAGCAGCTCTTCATAAAATAGCCCTTTCAAAACTGGAGATAGACAAAAAGTGTACATCACAAATTTTTTCACCAACATTTTTTTCCTTCATCTTATGTACTTGAAATTATGATTTTGGTGATTTTTTTGAAAATTCAATAAATAACGTACTTCTGTGTGTTGATGGTTGCCTACCATTAACATAAAATTTAACAAAATCGTAATTTCAAGTATCTGGGGGTGTTGAAAAAAAAATTTGTGAAAAATTTTGTGATGTACGCTTTTTGCCTATTTTCATTTTTGAAGGAGCCACCTAATTGAGAATTGCTGTAGCCCCTTCAAAAATGAAAATAGACAAAAAGTGTACATTACAAATTTTTTCATAAAAATTTTTTCCCATTATCTCAGGTACTTTAAAATGGATTTTGGTAATTTTTTTGAAAATTTAATAAATTATGTACTTCTATGTGATGATGGTTGCCTACCATTAACATAAAATTTTACAAAATCGTAATTTTAAGTATGGGGGGGGTGTTGAAAAAAAAATTGTGAAAAATTTTGTGGTATACAATTTCTGCCCATTTTCATTTTTAAAGGGGCCACCTAATTGAGAATTGCTATAGCTCCTTCAATAATGAAAATAGACAAAAAATGTACGTTACAAATTTTTTCACAAAAATTTTTTCCATCACCTCAAGTACTTGAAAATTTAATTTGGTAATTTTTTTGAAAATTTAATCAATTATGTACTTCCATGTGATGATGGTTGCCTACCATTAACATAAAATTTAACAAAATCGTAATTTCAAGTATCTGGGGGTGTTGAAAAAAAAATTTGTGAAAAATTTTGTGATGTACGCTTTTTGCCTATTTTCATTTTTGAAGGAGCCACCTAATTGAGAATTGCTGTAGCCCCTTCAAAAATGAAAATAGACAAAAAGTGTACATTACAAATTTTTTCCCATTATCTCAAGTACTTTAAAATGGATTTTGGTAATTTTTTTGAAAATTTAATAAATTATGTACTTCTATGTGATGATGGTTGCCTACCATTAACATAAAATTTTACAAAATCGTAATTTTAAGTATCTGGGGGTGTTGAAAAAAAAATTGTGAAAAATTTTGTGGTATACAATTTCTGCCCATTTTTATTTTTAAAGGGGCCACCTAATTGAGAATTGCTATAGCTCCTTCAATAATGAAAATAGACAAAAAATGTACATTACTAATTTTTTCACAAAAATTTTTTCCATCACCTCAAGAACTTGAAAATTTAATTTAGTAATTTTTTTGAAAATTTAATCAATTATGTACTTCTATGTGATGATGGTTGCCTACCATTAACATAAAATTTTACAAAATCGTAATTTCAAGTATCTGGGGGTGTTGAAAAAAAATTTTGTGAAAAATTTTGTGATGTACGCTTTTTGCCTATTTTCATTTTTGAAGGAGCCACCTAATTGAGAATTGCTGTAGCCCCTTCAAAAATGATAATAGACAAAAAGTGTACATTACAAATTTTTTCACAACAATTTTTTCCCATCATCTCAAGTACTTTAAAATAGATTTTTAAAATTTTATTGTTTTTTTTTTCAAACACGTATGGATACAATTTTTTACATTAAAGACCCATTTTACGAGCAAACTAAATGTCCTATGAAAAAAATGAATGTAAAATTGTAGAGCATAGAATTTTCTTTTTGTATGATGCATATTTTCCCCCCTAGATATGTAGTTTAGTTTTTGAGATATTTTTACTGAAAATTCAAAAATCAGCTGTAATCTTTCATTGTAGATACCTCGAAAACTAAGCCTCTTGAAAAAAAAATTATGAAACAAAAGAGAAAGAAAATTTTACGTCCTACAATTTTGTTTCTATTAATTTGTTTCGTAGGACAACTAGTTCGCCCAAAAAATCGATTAATTTGAAAAAAGAACCAAACTGTTACATACATAAAATGACCAATTGACTTGAAAAATGATTTTCCAAGGGAACTAAGCTTCCTATGAAAAAAATAAATGAATATGAAATTGTAGAGCGTAAAATTTCCTTTCACTAATAATCAATTAGTTTTTTTCCTAGGGGGACAAGTTTTTGAGATATCTAGGATAGAAAATATAAAAGTTGAATTTTCAAACTTTCAGTAAAAATATATCAAAAACCAGACCCCCTAGAAAAAAACTAGTCAAATATTAGAAAAAGAAAACTTTACGCTCTACAATTTTGTTCCCATTCATTTTTTTCATAGGACCCCTCGTTCACCCAAAAAATCGATTTCTCGAGTTCAAAATACTTTTGTGTGATGATGGTTGCCTACCATGAACAAAAAATTCAACAAAATCATTATTTCAAGTACCTAGGGTGTTGGGAAATAATTTTTGTGAGAGATTTTGTGATGTACAATTTTTGCCTAACTTCATTTTTGCAGGGTCCATCTGATTAAGAATTATTGTAGCCCCTTCAAAAATGAAAATAGGCAAAAAGTGTATACCATAAATATTTTTGTAAACAAATTTTTCCACCTCTCTAGGTACTTGGACTTATGGTTTCAGTAAATTCTTTGAGAATACATTTCAATATACTTTCATGTTTTGATGATTGCCTACCATCAATAGATAGGTGTGTGAGACCAGTTATTAGAGATCACCCGCAGGCTATGCTACACGTGAGTAACAACCCCTACCCCGGATTTCACACTACCTATGATACAATGGCTTCTAACAGGTTTGAAATCAAACTTGAAAACTCACCTTTACCCTGCAAAACTGCTCGAGAAAAAAAATGACTTTTACGCCGGAGATATTAGCGCTTTACAAGTACCTACGCGAGAAAGAGGCGAAAACTCGATAAAGCAAGGAAGAAACCAAGGCAATTTTATTTCCCCAGAGACCTCTATGTACTTATTATACTGAATTACGATGTCTTTGTCGAAAGACAAAACAACTCGAGAAGACCTGCAATAAGCACTTTTCATATTTGTGTAGTAATAATGCGTACGCGCGAGAAAATGGAGATACATGTGTTGTTATTGCTTTCCACGACACCGCGGGTACCTTCACTTTTAAATAGAATTGCGTAGAAAAAGAAAGAGGCAAAAATACACAAACGCCATGTCTCTAATTAAACGTTAAATTCGAGTTGAAAAGATTTACCAATTGCATGGTAAAAGTATCGAAAGGGGTGATGCTTTTTGTAAATTGATTATGGGAAGCAATAAAGAAACAAGCGGAGAAGAAACTCGGAGAGAAAAAAAACACAACGTATAATCCTGCGATAGAATCTACTTTCCTATGTAACATGGTACACACTTGGGAAAAGGTATTCATTACTGTATAAATTGGTTCTTTGTATCTCTCTTTCACTTAAGTACCCACCGCACACTTGGGTAACAAAAATTTTAACAATGTTCTTGATTTTTGATTGTTTAACTTGTTCGGTTTGGTTTTTTAACCCCTCCGCTTTCTTCGACGTCTCTCCACAAATTCGTTTATATTCGTAGGCACCTATACGTACAGAAAGAGGTATAGCAGAAACGAGAACCACACACACACATGATCAACAAGTGATTTCCAAAGAATGCTTTTTCGACTACGTACATATTTTAAATTGCCGTTTTATTGCGTATTGTAATATCGCTACGCGCCTTCACCGCACACATTTTCGCTTTGTGTGTATAATGTTTCCCCTCTTGACGTTTTTATTTCACGAAGAATACCTGCAAATTAGACATGATGATGAAAAACTCGCTCGAGCCGGAGAGTGAACGAAAGGGGGAGGATTGTGATTACCACACAACAACTCGCGTCAGCGCACGCGAAAAACGTTACATCGTGTAAATGAAAAGTACAACTTAATGGAGCTTTTTAAATGGCCTTTTCTGCTCTCGTGTTTTTTTTTTTACTGCATACCCTCGTGTGAAAATGTTAAGAATACGTATTGCGTGTTTTTTTTCCTACTTGTATTCACAGCTCGACACGATCGACTGAGTTGGTCGATGTGGTTGGTGTAAGTGGAATAAGACATGGATGAGGTTAATGAGATACGGTTCGTGTGCCAGTGTTGAATGGTTGGGTGATTTGTCTGATTTGGGGGTTTGATTTATGTGTGTTTGAAATGTATTAGGGTGGTATTTTGGAAGTGGATTGAGGAGTGGTTTGAGGCTGGATTTATCGAATTGATTTTGAGTACTTTTTAGTACCGAGCAAGAGAAACAGGAATGAACTGAGGTTCACATTATCAGAGGGGCAAGAAATTGAAAATTTCTCGCTGACATGGAATTTTATCTCATTTTTCTGATTCGAAGTTCAAATTTTTCTAAATTTTCAGACTAGAAATGAAAATTTTTCCAAAAAATAACTTGGTGATCAGTTTTGTAAATTTTTTTGACAGTGATGTAATTTTTCAAACTGAAAATACATTTTTTTTTTTTACTTTTGATATAACAAGCTGTTCTCCATCTCGCTCATCAACCCCCTACGGCCCTAAGAAGAAACTTGTGAGACAATGAACTGATATAAAATTTCAATTTCAAATAATTTTTCAAAACAGATGATATTACAGCTTCAATTTTTAAAAATAGTCCAAACATTCAACTTTTTCCACAAACTGCAAATGAGAAATGAAATAGGTACTTTGAATTTAATCTTAAAATGGTTCAAGTCGCATAAATATTTCGTTACCTTAATCAGTTCATTCAGGAACTCAAACAACCAAAAATCAATGAAAGTAACGTGAATGGATTTCTGCGCCAGGAGCAACAAAAACTGTTAAATTACATCGGTATCATCTATCATTGCCATAATAATCATCAGAATCGTCATTCAGGAACCAAAACTGGCCCATCATCATATTATACTAATGCAGATGAATGGAGGTTCTGCGCCAGGAGCAACAAAAACTGTTAAATTACATCAGTATCATCTATCATTGCCATAATAATCATTAGAATCGTCATTCAGGAACCAAAACTGGCCCATCATCATAATATACTAATGCAGATGAATGGGGTTTTTGCGCCAGGAGCAACAAAAACTGTTGAATTACATCAGTATCATCCATCATTGCCATAATAATCATCAGAATCGTCATTCAGGAACTAAAACTGGTCCATCATCACTATATAATAATGCAGATGAATGGGATTTCTGCGCCAGGAGCAACAAAAACTATTGAATTACATCAATATCATCTATTACTGCCATAAGAATCACCAGAATCTTCATTCAGGAATCAAAACTGGCTCCTCTTTACAATAAATAATGTAGATGAATTGGGTTTTTGCGTCACAAGCTCTCATTTTTTTGCATAAATAAAAAGAATTGCACTTTCAAATTTTCCTACTTTTTGTATCATTTTGAAAAAAATTATCCGGAAGTTCAAGAATGGGAGCTAATTGTATTCCTTCAATAAGTATATTTGTACGAGAATTATTTTTGAAATTTTCGGAGTATACTTAGAAAATATTTCAAAATCATGAGAAAACCAAAATCAAAACATATTTTCAAAATTGAAAAATCATGTAAGAGTGAAAAGTTTCCCCAACAAAGATGAATATATTGATCCAACAGAAATGAATCACGATCATTATTCCCAAAACAAACACCTACTTATTTTTTTACCTCAATTCATTTCAACAAACCAACCCAAAGTTCACGAATCACAAAGAATAATACTTGAATATCTTCATTCTCTAAAACATAACCATTTCTTAGCTTCATCGCAAGGCAACACTGTCCCATTTGTACACGTACTTATTCCAGTAAGACGCAAAATTGGGTAATTGTGTGTCTTTTATTACTACCGTACATTTCGACACGACTCGATATATTTTATGCAATCAGAAGTTGAATGAAATCGAAATGAATACATTCGCGTCAAGTATTTCACTATGATAGGAGTATACTTGGTATATTGCGTGAGCAAGCCATTTCGGGAAGAAAAATTCCACATTAAAATTGAAAATCAATGATGCGCGTTGTTTCCTTATACACTGCGATGCCTTTTTCCTATCGTTTTTACAACACCGGAGTAGCTAATTTCACTACACACAGTCGAATAAAAACAGCAATCACGAAAACACATCCTGTTATTCCCCCTACATATATTAACCTAATATCAATAATGAGATATTTCAAACCACGAGTATAACGAAGAAAAGCGAAAACCGCGTGGAAATAGTTGATGGCGGTGTCTTACACAGGCCAAGGAATAAGGATAAATGCTGCGAGGATTGCTCGCGGATGGTGGTTGTTTTGTAAAATGTAAACTTTGCCGAAAATTAGGTCAAATGTGTTACGTTATTGCACTTTCGTAACAAATATGATTTGATGAAATGTATTATACTTGAATGATTATAGCGAACAAATTAAATTGTAAGTGAGGTTGCATCGGAATTAGTCGGACTCGAGATGAATTTAGAGAAATGAAATAATATTTCGTAATTATAACCATTCGTTGATACGCAACACGTGATTGGTACCTAGTTCGCCTTTGTCTGAACTTATTCTTGTATTCCGGATATTTATCATAAATATGAAATAAATTAATTTTTTAAAGGATTTGTATCAAGTTTTAGGACACCAAGATAAGTCTTATTGTAAAGAAAGCCTCTAAAAATTAAACTTAGTGACTCCTCCGGAAGAAAATCTAGAAATCAACTGCCAGTATTTAGAGTTTTTTAACAGAAAAAGTTTGAAAGTTTGAATATCAAGTGATTTAATTTCAGATTGTTTGCTCAATTTTTGGAAGTTTAATCCAGGAAGATACTCTCAGGTGATTATAAAGAGGATCAGTAAGATGGCGATCATTTTCTGAAGATCTTAAAATGGGGATCATTTGATAAGAATCATATAATATGGTGATGATTTGATGAGAATCTCAAGATGACGATAATTTGATGATAATCTTAAAGTGGTGGTCATTTGATGAAGGCCATAAAATGATGATGATTTAATATGAATCTTAAGATGAGAATCAGAAGATGATGCTGATTTCATGAGAATCTGAAGATGGTGATGATTCTATGAGAATTTTAAGATTACGATGATTCTATGAGAATCTCAAGATGGTGATGAATTCATGACAATCTTGAATTGGTGAAGATTTGATGAGGGCCGTAAAATGATGATGATTTAATATGGATCTTAAAATGAGAATTTGAAGATGACGGTGATTTTATGAGAATCTGAAAATGGCGATAATTCTATGAGAATCTGAAGATGACGACGATTAGATGAGAATCTGAAGATGACGATGATTCAATAATAATCTTGAATTTATGATTTGATGAGGGCCATAAAATGATGATGATTTAATATGGATCTTAAGAAGATGAGAATCTGAAGATGACGGTGATTTCATGAGAATCTGAAGAAGGTGACGATTCTATAAGAATCTCAAGATGGTGACGATTTCATGAGAATTTCAAGATGGCGATGATTTGATGAGGGCCATAAAATGATGATAATTTAATATGGATCTTAAGATGGCGATCTTAAGATGAGAATCTGAAGATGGCGATGATTCGATGAGAATCTGAAAATTATGATCATTCAATGATAATCTTGAAATGGTAATGATTTGATGGGGACCATAAAATGATGATGATTCGATGTGAACCTGAAGATGGTGATGATTCTACTAGAATCTGAAGATTGTGATAATTCTATGAGAATCTGAAGATGGTGATGATTCTATGAGAATCCCAAGATGACTATCATTCAATGATAATCTTGAATTGGTGATGATTTGATAAGGGCTATAAAATGATGATGATTTAATATGGATCTTAAGATGAGAATCTGAAGATGATTATCATTCAATGATAAAATCTTGAAATTGTGATGATTTGATGAGGGCTATAAAATGATGATGATTTGATGATCTTAAGATAGCGATGATTAAATGAGAACCTGAAGACGGTGATGATTCGATGAGAACCTGAAGATGGTGATTATTCGATGAAAATTTCAAAAAGACGATGATTTGCTGAGAATCTTAAAATAGCAATGATTTTATGAGAATCTGACATTAACGAAGAATGACTGAAAAGGTTGAAATCTGGTACCAGTCCCAAAAATTAATATACTTACATATGCCCTTCCTCAAAAACGTCAGTCTGTCGATCCACTGCTGCTGCTTTCAAGCATAAGGAAAGCTCAAAATGGACATATTTTTGTGAACTTGGAGATAGATTGAATATTTGGTCAAATCAAAAGTTGAAAATTACATTTTTACTGAATTTTTTGAAAGTTTATATGGAGTAAATCAATTAAATATGAAGTAATATCATATTCCATAATTATTCTAATGATTATATAATAAGAAATCAGAGTTTTTCAAAATGAATGAATTTACGTATCTAGGCTAAAACAATATTTCTTCATAAGTTACATAGAAAATATTTCTAACAGCCGGGCAAAGCCTTTCTTTTAAGATTGAAAATTTTGTCATTTCGAAATATTAGCATCACTTCAGAATATTTTTAAAATTATGATATTTTCGATCCTAGTCTACTAAAATAATCGAAAAATCACTTCGTCAAATGATTTGAAATATTTCTTTGCATAAAATATTCAAATTTTGTGGCATATTTAAGAAGTGTTCAGAGAGTATGACTTCCTCTTGACGACAGAAACGTTGGAAAAAAAAATAAAATTTCAGCTTTTGAACGCTCTTTTTGAAAAATTTTCACCCAAACAAAACCTACCACAGCTAAAAATGCAAAACGCAAAGCACCTTCTCAATGAGTATTACGTAAAGGTCAAAATTTCGATGGAAAAGAACCCTTTGAAATAGAACAGTAAGACTTCTCGATATCGAAAGTAGATACTAATTGAGCACGATTCACAGAACCAATCGTAACAATTCATTTTAAACCCACAATTCTCAGAAACCTTCACATAACAATACCTTCTGGCAATTTATTCCCAGTCATATTCGTTTCCAAAAAACCGCTTCTCGAAATTTGAATAAAAACCGAACCAATTGGAATTCAAATTTATAACATGCAATATTTCAAAAAAAAAAAGGAGAAAAAACACGTCATTAAACTTTCTCCATACATCTACACACCCTACTCATTTTATTCTTTCTTTTATCCGAACCCTCGAACCTTAACTTAAGCAGTTCATTCAACCCTAACTAAACAGTATATCACGATTACCGGAGAATGAACAAGTAACACAACCAGTCAACTACCTTACCATATAGTTAACTTCTTAATTTTTCAATAAACTATCGAACCCCGAATATTCAACTTAACGTAAGTATACTATAACAACGTACCCAACTTATATAAAGCTACGGGTAGGTACTTTTTATAAATATAAATTTTCGAAAAATACAATCTTTACGTTAGCTACGAAACAAGAACCACCCATCGAAACACGAGCAACGATATATTAAAACGCTGACGTGACTGAAAACATAAAAGATAATATTTCGAAAACGCTCGATAGCTAGGTACCTCATACTTGCAGTTTTTTTCTTCTCAAAAACTATTACTTACGAGTAGGTACTTTCGGTATAATATTTAATTGATTCATCACCACGCCATCATCGAGTTGACTGATGGTAAAAATACACGTTGATGAATTCTTTTCACCTAGTAGTAAAAAATCCCAACCTCGATATAATATTACGATTATTTATACTGTTAAAAAACCCCCTACGAAATAAAATACGTACGTATACGTTTTATTGAACTGTAAAAACGAAAACGATGCTTTGGTGAAAAAAAAAACGAAAACACCGTTAAAAAAATAATTTACATTCGTGATAAAAACCATTGTCATAATAAGCTAACAGTTTTCCTAGATACGTTTGCTCGCTGCCTCCTATGCTTTCTCCGGCTATTGTGCTCAATAACTAGACCGTATCGTTTTACAGCTTTTTCAATGTATCGGATTTTTTTCATATTGTTTTTGAGAAAATTATAGCTTTGCCAATGCTGCAGCCTACACACGCAGCGTGGTATAGGAAATCTAAACAAAATCCCCATCTAGGTCTTCTTCCTTTTCGCATTTTTCAATATGACTGAACGCGTATAAACGAAATACGAACCGATATAAATATTCACTTTATCAAATTCTCAATACGACGAGTTATATACCTTTTTAATACCGCATCCAAAAGGAGTAAAAAAAGAGTTGGGTAGATAAAACGGATGGTTTTTTTACGTTTATTGGGTGATGCGAGGGAAACGAGGAGAGGGAAGATGTAAAGGAACAAAATCACACAAGGATATCTGACTTATGAAAAGTTATACCGGAATAAAAAAGGGTTATATCGAGTTAAAATGTATTGAATTGGTGAATAAGGTCAATGATTCGTATCTTGTATTGGTAACTCGTTCGAAGGGGCGAGAAAAAATGTGAAATTTGACACATCTATTGTACTATACCGATACTGTGTACCTAAGGTGCACGTATAGTGTGGATTACGATGATAATATAAACAATAATTTACATCGAATATATAATAAATACGTATAATATGCGATAAAAACGTAGTGTTAGAGCATATGGGGTAAATTAGATGGATGAAAATTGCCCTAAGAAGTTGCCAATTGCTGTGGTTAATTTTGGTCACGCTTCGTGCGGTTTCGTGTAGTATCTCATTGTACAGGGTGTTCGGGTAGGAATGCAGCGCCTTCAAAATCGAGATGCAGATATCCAAATCACACGAGTGTATGAAGGTTTGCCATATTTGAGATTTGAAGGGGCAAAATTATGCTATACACCGATGGTTATAATGAAAATGATTTTCCAGAAGGTCATAACTACGCTGATAATATAGATAGGCAAATGCTTTTCATAACTTTTTTGTTGAACATTTCAAGCTCAACAAAATGAGTTATATTCATATTTCGTCTAACTCTAAAATTGAAGGAGCTACAATGATCCGAAAATTTGTATACTTCATAACTTCTTCAATTTGCAAGTTGACAAAAATTTTGAAGAATTATTTTTTTTAGGACTTTTTGAGCTCTACAAAATGAGCTAATAACGTTTTTAATTACTCGAAAATTGAAAACATGGCAGATAATTTTTAAAGAAATAATTTATTTTCATGATTATGAATTTAATATGCCTCTTTTTATCATTTGAATGGCTGTGGCTCCTTCAATTTTAGTGTTAGGCAAAACATTAATAGCTCATTTTGTAGAGCTAAAAAACTCGAAAAAATGGATTTTTCAAATTTTGCCCAACTTGTAAATTGGAAGAGTAATAAAGTTTACATATTTTCAAATCATTCTAGTTCCTTCAATCTTACAGTTAGGCAAAACATGCATATAACTTATTTCATAGAACTAAAAATGTTCTACAAAAAATGATTCCAACAAAATTTTGTCAACTTGCAAACTAAAGGAGCTATTTAGCCTACAAACTCTAAAATCACTGTAGCTCCTTCAATTTTGAAGTTAGGCAAACTATGATCATAACTCATTTTGTAGAACTAAAAAAGCTCTACAAAAACTTATTCTTTTAAAATTTGGCCAACTTGCAAATTGAAGGAGTTATGAACCCTATAAATTTTTAAATTATTGTAGCTCTTTCGATTTGCAAGTTAGGCAAAATTTGAAAATTTTATTTTTTGTTCAACTCTTTGAATTTTACAAAATGAGCTAATAATTTTTTGGTCTAACTCTGAAATTGAAGGAGTTACGGCTGTTTAAAAGATAAAAGAGGAATACTCGTATATTTTTAAAATTTAATTATTTTCTTTACAAAATTTTTTGACCTGGATATGTCTTATGGGGAGGAGACCAATATGAAAATTATGTTCATTTTTTGACATGGATAAGTATGTCTCATGTTTGGGGGTCAATCTGAAATTTTTTCCCATTTTTTGTGCATTTTTCGTGTCCTTTTTTTGTCCATTTTTGACATGAATGAATATCTTGGGGCTGGGGGTCAATCTGAAAATTTTGTTCATTTTCTTGTCCATTTTTTGTGTTTATAGACTTTTTGAATTTGGAAAATTTTTCAGATTTCTGACTTTTTGTGCTTAATTGAACTTGAATTTTAAAATTTTTTCAAAAAAATTCCATTATGAAATTCATTTACGAAAATCCGTTACAACGACTTTTAATTATTTTGTTTGACTTTTTTAAACCATTTTTTTGTCCATTTTTTGTGTCCATAAATTCCGTCACAAAATTCCTTGACGATGAATTTTAGACATTTTGTCAAACAAAAAATTTAGATTTTTTTGAATTGGAACAATTTTAGAAATCAAGGTAACTTCCTGATATTTTGTCAGACAGATTTCTTGAATTTCAAAATTTTCAGATATTATGCTGACTTTCAGAAATTTTGTCAGACTAATTTTGGACTTGAAAAATTTCAACTTTATGGATTTAAAAAATTTCAAGGACATTTTGTCAGACAGCTTTTTACCTAAGGCGGGTTTTTAGGCATTTTGTCGGACTTTTTTGAATTTGGAAAAATTTTCATAGGTATTTCAATTGACTTTTTGGACTTGGAAAATTTCAGAGATAATGATGACTTTCAGACATTTTGTCAGACTTTTTTGGACTAAGAAAATTTTTAAAAACTCAAATTAATTTTTGGACTTGAAAAATTTCAACTTTATGGACTCAAAAATTTCAAGAAAGTTCAAATTAGACATTTTGTCAGACAGCTTTTTACCTAAGGCTGACTTTTCGACATTTTGTCGGACTTTTGTGAATTGTGAAAATTTTTCAGATTTCAATTGACTTTTTGTACTTGGAATTGGATTTCGAAAAATTTTCAAAAAAAATTCCATTACGAAATTCATTTATGAAAATTTGTTACGATGATTTTTAGATATTTTGTCTGACTTTTTTGAGCTTGAAAAATTTTTCAGAATTCAAATGACTTTTTGTGCTTGGAAAATTTCAAGAAATTCTCAAATATCACGAATTTATGGACTTGAAAAATTCAATGAGTAAGAGCATATCGTATACGTTTTATAGTTTCATGGATAGTATGGAAAGGAGGGGGGTTTTTCGTTGAGCTTTTTGAGTTCCATAAAATGAGCTGTTGATGGTTTGCCCAATTCTGAAATTTGAGGAGCTACAGTCATTTAAAAGATAAAAAAGGCATACTCGTACGTACATTCTTGAAATTAAATTTTTTTCTTTACAAAATTTTTTCGAAATGGTTTTTATGTTTTCAATTTTGTTGTTGGATAAAATATTATTAACTCATTTTGTAGGCCTTAAAAAGCTCTACAAAAAATTACTCTTGCAAAATTTTGTTAACTTGTAAATTGAAGGAGTTATGAAGCTTAAAAATTTTCAAATTATTGTAGCTCCTACAATTTTACAGTTAGGCAAAAAATGAATATAACTCATTTTGTAGAACTTAAAAAGTTCTACGAGAAACCTCTGAAAAAAATTTCCTATCTATAAAATCAGCTGAGTTACGACGTCCTGAAAAAATCATCTTCATTAGTACATAAATTTGCCACTTCAAATCTTAAGGTCGGCAAACATGCATACACTTGTGTAATTTGGGTAGCTGCATCTCTAGTTTGAAGGCACTGCACTCCTACCCGAACACCCTGTACACCTTGTATAAGAAAATGAAGACCATAGATAAGGCAAACGACTGCGACTCTTTAAACGCATCGATTGCCTTTCGAGACTTATTGTCGGTTCGGTAGATGCATGGGGAGGAGCGAAGGGTAAATTGTCGTTAAAATGTAGATTTAAAGGCGTCTCTTTTCGTATGTAAATTTTGACGTAATAAGTTGAATTGAAAAGAAAGGAAGTACGCGTATTCTGCGAAGGCGAACTCGAAATATATACGCTTAACAAATTATTCGTCTCTGGGGTTCGAGGCGCGGGTGGTTTTGATACCTTAGTATACAATATCGATCTACATGGTATTCAATTTTAATTCCGCGTTAAAGAGAACCTAAATGATTACTCATTTGAACGACTTGTCAAATTCAACCCTTATACTACGAAGGTCGAGAGGGTGCGTATATAGCACAACAAGATTATATACCACGCGCCCGCTCTAATAAAGATTTGCATTCGCGCGAGTAAGAGGCAAAGAGAAGGGTATATCTATCTAAACGAACGTTGCTACTCAAACGATAACGCCTCGAGGAGTCGAGGTTCGCTATTCCCACAGTAAGGAAAAAAAAGCAACGTTCTCGGCTTCCCTGCACCACCTCATCGTCGCCATTCCGCGCCAATTTTCCGCCTACTTTGAAAAACGACAACGGCCGTTCGATGGTATAAAAATTTATCTTCGGAGAAAAAATCGCCTTAGAGAAGTATAGATACTTATACTCTCTTTCTACGTAAAGATTTTAAATAAATATATTCGCCCACCACGTTGCGCCGACCCTGATAAAACCTCTCACTCTTTGCGGAGACGAGCGAGATGAGGAAGACCAACCGAGCAGATTTTTATTGTATCCAATCAGCCATATTGAAGAAATATGTCCAGACTAAGGATCGTCTTTTATATTGCAGGATTAAAATTCAACCTCGGGTGATCTCCCCCGTTCGCCCATCCTTGGCTCGAATTTCCGCCGCGTGCGGTTTAATTTGAACGGAATTACACGCCGAACGTTTTTCCGACCTTTTTTTTCGCACGATAGTCCTCGTGTTTTCACAATAAGCGAGAAATTTTGTCGACGTCGTCGCCATCAAAATCAACTGTGAATTTTTTCTTTACCTTTTGATATCGAGATGACTTTGGCAAATAAAAATCTGAATTTTCAATGTCTGGGAAATTTTTAAGAAAAATATTATTTAAAGTATCGAGTTCAGTCAATATATTTGATGGAAGGGGAAAGGAGAGAGAATAATTTTATTTTGATGGAAAATCACAGACATAATAAAGAAAACTTTCTAATACACGAACCCAATAGGTGGATTTTTCAAATAAAACTGCAAAAGATGTGGAGAATAACTGAAAATAATATATATCGTCATCGCAAACATCAAAAATAGAATCGTAAAATTTAAATTGGAAAATTGAAAAGAAATAACTTAAATTACAAAATATTAAATTGAAGCAATTTTAATACTGATTCAAATTTCTTGAAAGCGTTGATCTAAGTAAAATATCAAAACTTGTTGATATCGTCGTATTCGAAAAAATTTGAATTTTAGCCATACTTGAATGAAGTCACAAAATCACAAATTATGAGAAAAGAAAATTTCATCAATATATATTCTTAATCTAAAAAAATTATTCAGTTAGGTAAATCCCTCCATTTTTTAAGATTTGCATACTGAAATCGAAATCCTCGCCAATTTTAAACTCTGATCAAATTTCTATAAAATAATAAATATCTTCTTGCTGCATGTAAAAATTTTAAAAATCTAAAATCGGATTAAATAAAAAAATTTAGTACAAAAATTTATTAAAATTATTTAAAACATTTAAATGTTCTACCAAGCACAAAATCTCAAAGTTTTACAAAAATCATAAATTTTGAGATACTTGAAAAACATTTTATGAAATTAAGTATAATAAAAATCATTCCAATTAATATTTCTGAGAAATTGCAAAATTTTTATCAACAGTCATAAATGGAGAATGTTTTTAAAGTCATAAAATCACAAAATTGTAAAATTCATAAAAATCACAGACATTGTGCAACGATTGCAAATCACGATTTTAACAAAATTTTTCCAAAATTGTGATATTTTTGAACACTAAAAATTCACAAAATCGTAATGTTGATTAAAATCATGATTTACAACCGTTTGCCCAATTATCCGTGATTTTAATCGACTTTACAATTTTGTGAGATTAAAATAATTGTAATATTACAATTATTTTGATCTTCCTAAAAGTTGAATCAATTTTGAGAATTCGAGAAGATTGTAAAGGAATGAATCATAGAAGATTTTTTCAAAACTATGAAATCGTGAAAATTGTTCGAAAGATTTGAAGTTTTGAATCACAGAATAACGATTAAATCAATCGTAAAATTCGTTGAAATCATGGAAATAATTTATGATTGTAAACACAGTTATTCAGAATCCACAAAATTAGAATTCTGAAATTTGAGAATCTGAATCTGCGAAAATTAGAATCCAAAATCAAAAGAATCAGAATCCAGTTCTGAACGCAGATTCTAGATTTGAATTCATGATTCTAGATTCGTGTTTCCATATTCTGAACAAGTCTGATTGCAAATCAATTTTAAATCATAGAACCATCAATTCTGAAATTGCGAGTAGATACCTAAAGTTTCAAAAAACCAAAACTTTACACAGTAGTGAAATTGTTGATGAAAATAAAATCATGAAATTACTAGATGACTTATAATCATTTTTACAATTGCCCGATGTTCCACGTAATCCAAACCCCAAAAAAGGGCTGATTAATTGTAAAATCTGGTGAAATCATGTAAATCTTATCACGATTGCAAATCTCAAATCATTTTTGAGTGTCAAAATCAAAAACACAATTACAATTTAAAAAGTCCAAGCAATTCGTGTTTTGGTGTTTTTTATCAACACTTCCTTCCCATATAACTTTGGAAGGAAGCAATTCTGGGAAATTTTCATAATAACTCGTTTAATAGAGAATGAAAGCAGCTTTCAAACGATATGATTACTTTTTATTTTCTTATAATTTTTCAATTCGTGATGTCATTGCGACAAAAAATACCGGATTACATGAAATTGTACAAAATCAAAAAGTAACTACATCATTTGAAAGATAATTTTATCCTCTTTCAGATTAGTTATTATGAAAATTTTTCAAAATCGCTTCATTTTCAAGTTATGAGGGGGGAAAGGGGAAAAATGTGATTGAAAAATTGCAAAAATATTAAGCACGAATAATGCAACCTTCGCGTTTGAAAATTGAAATCTTGATGAAATTTTTTCAAAATATTAATGAAAGAGCATAGCCGGGTTTATAGGGATGATTTGGACCTAAAAACCGAATTTAAAATTATCCAGGGGAAGTTGGCCCTTATGGTCTAAAACCCTCGTGACAAAATTTGATTTTTTTTTTTGCTATTTTTCAAGAATTGAGTATTTTTGACTTTAAAAAATGTTATGTGAAATATCTTGAAGAGGTTGTGGGTTCCCAAAATTGCGTTATTCGGATATTTTTAAGAAAAATTGGAAAAAAAGGAAAAAATGAACGAACATGGTGTAAATGCAGGTTGATGGAGTATTTTGATGTCATTAATAATTTATTACAAGGAAAAAAATTTTTCGACCAGAAATGACCAATTTAAGGAGAAAGAATACGCGAAAAAACCAATTTTTTGCATTTTTGAAGATGACGCGCCACGATATCAAGTTCTACAAGAATATTAAGTTGTACATCTAGACTAAGTACACAATATATGTATTTTTTTAGAACTACATCTCTGAAAGGGGCTACTAAAATGGTCGTTAGAAAGCTTAAAATGTCGATTTGACCTTGAAAAAGTGCTCAACATTTTTTTCAAAAAATTCCATAAATTACTCTTGATACTGTCTACTTATTCTGAAAGTTTGAAAACATTTGGTTGAAAACTGTCAAAAGCAGAAATTTCAACGAAAATCCACATTTAATTCCCCACTGAAAGGGGTTGGAGTTGAGATATCGAGCTAAAAATGTTGTCAGCGGGGTTTTAGACGATAAGGACCAACTTTCCCTGAATAATTTCAAATTCGGTGCTCAGGGTCAAATCATCCCTACAAACTCTGCAATGCTCTTTGAGACATTTTCATCGATAGGTATACTTAATACGTAGATAGATAAAAACTGCAAAATTCAAGAAATCACAGATTCAAAATTTCATAATAAAGTTCCAAAAAAAGGGGTAAATGCCAAAAAAATCGAATTAAACAATATCACAATCGACTACTCCACCGAAAAAAAGTACAAATTTTCAAATCCCCGCAACAATCTGCAAACGAGAACCCCCTTTACATAATAAGAATACTTTTAATATTGATGAAATACCTATACGTGAAAGTCATCACGAATTCAATAACAATACAATCTCCTTATCACGCCGCATCAAACCTTCTTGTTGATAACTTCGCACCCTCATTCTCTCATTCAACCCCAAACCCAATTTCCTACACAACAACCAACGACAGGTATCAAGAACCGACAATAAAAGAAAGGGAAAAAAACACTCCACCATTCGCATTCCGACAATTCTATTAATACATTAAACCAAACCTTTAAAAAAAAAGGAAAAAAATCAATACGCGAGTCGAACCGCACACGAGCATAGGTACGAAATAATTCAAAAAATACCTAATCCGACGCTTGTAACGTGCATCCAATTTGCATACTCTTTACCCCTTCTTGATACTATCTTTTTAAAATTCACCACCAATTTTGCAAAGCTCCGAAAAAAGGAACTCACATAATTAAAAGCCAGATCGAAACGGATGTGTGACGAGAATACCGAATTCGTCGCGTCTATATTAAGTCGGTCCGTGTAACGATGGGTATCGGTAGGGGATCGAGGGATTGTAGTGTACCACCCCTTGCTGCAGTCGTTTCAAAAACGTTGATTAGAAAATGGGATTATAGAATGGTTCAAAATTTTCTCAAACCCAAACGACTGTGTAAAACTTTACACTGACGAGTTTATCTTCTTCCCATACTCGTGCGAAATAACTCCAACAGCTTAAAATGTAAATGACCCGCGACGGGCCCAAACTTTAAAATATTGTTTTGAGCTGGGCATTTCGCGTCGATTCGCCACAAACGCTGCAACCAATTAGCCAATTAATAAAGCAACCGGGTCTATTCTATTTTGAGCGTTGAAATACGTGTAGGTATCTTTTACTTAAATGTTTCCAAACACCTTTGCGTATTGCGAAGGTATAATTAAGCATCGACTATGGAATGCTAATTTGACTCAGGCAGCGAGCAAGATCACGTTGTATTAAAAACGACCACGTCGACGAGCCATTGACCAAACATTAGTCAAAATAGCCTTATCGTGGTGCGAAACGTAGTTTCAGCACATCGTCCCATCCTCGTTGAAACTTTCAGGCGAGCTGTTGGTAAAATGATGTAACAAAACGATGTAATTTTTCAAACTATTTAACAATATAGACGTCGGGTCGTGGACGAGAGAAAAAAAATCACATTTTGTCAATATTCTGCGTTAAAAACTCATTCGAAAGGTTTACAGCGAACGATCGGATGAAATAAAATAAATAAAAAAGTCCCAGTTTGGAAATTTAATAAAGTTATGCGCTTCGAATAGAACCGTATTTAATTTCAAATCGAAAGTTTAACAAGTTTGGTGAAATTATATAAAATGGTTGGCGAAAAAAATCGCAACGAAAAGACGTATCCTGCAGCAAACTGATGATCTATTTTTATACATAATTCCTCAGAAGGAAAGAAAAAAAATCAACGAGACAGCGTGAAAATTTTACTCGTTGACGAATAAACTCGCTACACGTTGCCTCTTTTGTTGGCGAATAATAGGCCAGCCGTACACGTGTATCTGTGTAAAGTTGACAGAACGTAGGAACGAAGGCGAAACTGGGTTATTGATTCAAATTGAAAATTTCATCAATTTTTTCCCTCCGTTTTTACGTAGCAACACGTATCGAAAAACCACAAATGAGAAAACTCGTTGAAAATTTCCACAGGAAAAAAGAAGCAATATTATTGCGAGATTGCGAAATCTTTTATTATCGAAATTTCATCCCTGGCTACATCGAGAACGATGAAGTTCGAAGAGGAAGAAACCGTATAAATGGTTTAAATTAAATTTCAAAAAGAAATTACAAAGGTGAAAAAATTTGTTGAAGTATTTTTCGTAAAAAAGAGGCTCAGTAGTGAAAAATAGCATAGGTGACTTTCAACGAGTACGCCTATGAAAATTTTTTCTCGAGTTACAAAATGGTATGAAATTTTTCATCCTAGTCAAAAACCCAGCATAAAAAATGATAGAAAACTATTTTTTTAGAAACGAAAAAATTCATCCAACTATTTTTCCATCGCATTGTCAAAATTAAAAAAATTTTCTATAAGGAATGGTGACGTTGAAAGATGGAACTACATGTTTGTAGAAGGTAGGAATTTGTACAGACGTCATAACGTGGCCTTGTTTCGTTCTCCAGACTTCATAGTATCTAAAGATTTAAAAGAAAAAGCCTAATTTTCATCCCACATTAATTCACCTTGCTGAAGCGGAAATAATTGGCTTGACAGTAATTTGCCTTGGACGTTGCTAGTTAGGTGACCACCCCCGCATGATGAATTTGCCACCAAATTTAATTGTTTTGGAATCTATATGTACTTAATTACACACCTAGATAAAAAAATAAGATTTAATTTTAGGAGCCTTAGATGGGTCGAAAAAAATTGAGATCAATGACGAAAGCCTTTTCACAATCATAATACGTCAGGAGAAGACAATAAAAAATTACTCACAAGGGAACCTTGTCAACTCGTCATCTCCGATCGAGCCGTAATTTAGATCACTTGAAGAGCATGTCACCCTGACCTCACAACGAAATTTTGAACTGCCGAAGTTGATTTTTCGATTTTTGGCGAATTTTTGAAAATAACGAAAAAAGCCCATTGGATATCAATTTTTTACAAATACAGTAAATTTTGAGATAAAATGCTGAAAATCAGTATACATACTAAAATTGACCCCCCAAGTCGATTGCAACTATTTTCGAAGCGATCTGGAGCCTCCAGAAAAAGTTGAATTTTCTCCAGCATTTTGGAATCGCTCCAGAATGGGCTGTAATTAACTTCGACAGCTAAAAATTTAATCCTGGCGCTAGGGTAATATTATTAGTCGATTAGCATGGTTGAATCGAAAATCTGAGGTGACGAGTTGACACGTGTATTTTTTTACAATTTCTCGAAAATTTTGTCTATGAAAAAAAAATCCCAAATCGTCAGTTTCTCCAGAAAATCGCTCAAAATTTCGCCTACTCCCTAAAGAATAGCACCCTAACGTTAGGATTAACTTTTTATCTGTCGAAGTTAATTACAGCTCATTCTGGAGCGATTCCAAAATGCTGGAGTAAAGTCAACTTTTGCTGGAGGCTCCAGATCGCGTCGAAAATGGTCAAAATCGACTTGGGGGGGTCGATTTTAACATACATACCGATTTTCAGTAATTTATCTCAAAATTTATCGTTTTTGTAAAAAATTGATATCCAATGGGTCATTTTCGCTATTTTCAAAAATTCGCCAAAAATCGAAAAATCAGTTTCGGCAGCTCAAAATTTGGTTGTGAGGTCTGGGTGACATGCTCTTTAAGTGAGCTAAATTTTAGCTCGATCGGAGGTGACGAGTTGACAAGGTTCCCTTGTCAGTAAAAATGAGATTTAGAAGTGGCTTTGAAAAACGTTCAAAATTTTTAGATTTCAATAAAAGTGACTTCAGACAGCTGAAATTGATAATATCTACTAGATATACATACAACTATGAAACCATAGAACTCCCCTCCCCCAAAAATAAATATTTCGAGTAGCAAAAATTGAAAGTAGGTAACCCTGACGACTGGGACTGATAATACACGAGAAATTGTACAAAATTGAACCCAAATTTTCAGGATCAGGAGCACTTCCAAGCACTTTATGTTTTTAACCAATTACAGTTCTTTGAATCGAATTAATTATTCATTTTTGCAACAATTTTTCGACCAACAAGGAAAAAGTGCTTCTCGAAACTTGACTTAAAATTTTGACTACCTATTGTAATTAGAAGTTCCAGTAACAGGTACTTAGCTATCATCAGGACAACCAGGGCAATGTCGTAATCCTTTTCCCATGTTTGAAGAATTCCCAAATTTCCCTTCGTTTCAAGTTTCAACATATTTTCATATCACAAAATTTTTTTTCAAGCACTCAATTATTCAATGTCCAAAAATGGTCAATTTTTTTGAACGTTTTTTTTGACATGGATATGTCTAATGGCTGGAGTAAATCCTAAAAAAGTGTCCATTTTTTTTGTCCAAATTTTTTGTCCATTTATGTCAGACTTTTTTGAA
>FIZU01052318.1:0-10839 GCA_900064475.1 Pseudococcus longispinus
CCAAATTCGTTCATTTTTCCCCTTTTTTCCAAAAATACCCAAATGACGCCATTTTGAGACCCCACAACCTATTCAAGATGGTCTAAGGGACTAAAAATAATGTCTGGGCTTGTTTCAAGTTGATATCATTCATATACTGCAATTTTACCAAAATAGAGCGACTTTGATTTTTTTTTGCAAATTTACAAGAATTGAGTATTTTGGACTTGGGAAAAATTTTACATGAATGAAGTTGAAAAAAAACGAAGTTGCTCAAGGCCAAATCACCCCTATAAACCCCGGCTACGCTCTTTTCTTTTGTTGGAAACAATTTTAAGACGATTTTTTTCCAATTTTTGAGGACAACTTTATCAACTTTTTCGAAAAATTGTTATCACTTTTAGCCATTTTCACTCAAATTTGACTATTTTCTCACAATTCTAATAATTTTTGTAGTATTCAGAGCGATTTTCTGCTATATTTTACACACTTTTCTTCAATTTTTGAGATATTTCCTACAATTTCATCAAATTTCTTTAAATTTTTTTGTTCCTTTCAGTAATTTTTACGAAAATTCGGCCATTTTTTCACATTTTAAATAATTTTTGTATCTATTTTACAAACTTTTGATGATATTTTTATCATTTTCATCTTATTTTTACTTATTTTCGCGAAATTTTTCACGTCTTAAATGAAGGTAATGATACTTGAACCAAATTTTTCATTCTTTTCCATTGTTTTAATTAAATTTATTTCAATTTTCATTTTTTTTACGCAGTTTTCATGCAAATTAAACTGGGTTTTCTTCATTTCAAACAATTTTGGAAGCATTTTCAAAACTTTTGGCAAAATTTTACGTAATTCGGTTTCCATTTCATCAACTTTTACGACTTTCGTGAAAATTTAGCAATATTTTCTCGTTTCGAGTGATTAAAAAAATTATTTCAAACATTTCCTCAATGTTTATGCTAATTTTGAAGACTTTCACTCAATTCAACAGTTTTTCTTGATATAACACTGAACTTTCTGATGAACTTATCTCACAACTCTGCAATCAACATTCAGATTCTTCCACCATTTTGGATTTAGGTCTTTCAATCATCACCTCATTCGTGTTTCTGGATATTTTTCATACATTCCGAATTTTTTTCCCAAGTTGTTTACATTACTTCCACATTCAATGCGTTTTTTTTTTACGAGCTATAGCACGGTATCAGATACACATACGATATCAACTAATGGCACACAATACGCATGCATACGAAATGTAATCCATCATATTTACGTAGAAAAAGACCAGTTTTACGAGACGAGAGGGCACATACACTCGCAGTAGACAAGAAGGCGACGACACGACCATTGATACATGTATAATGTATACATACGTCGTACACGTATATCGTACTACTATATGCACATACTATATACCTACACGTACACGACGTTTTTATGTGCTGTATACCGCACATTAAGCTAATTAATTTGTCAACTTCCGAATCAGTTCGCTCTTATGTCGATGATTTCAACACGTACAATTCGTCGCAGCACCACTCTCGACGGTAATTATTTCAAAATTTTTTCTCTCTTTTTTTCATATACGATACCAAAACACTACATTACTTGTCTCGTTGACGTCATCCTGTATGTACGGTGTACGGTGCGTTTGCATCGAACGTAATGTAGTATGTAGATATCTCGAGCTTCTCGACTCTTTATGATGCATTTTTAACGTATTTTCGTACATACACATACACGCTAAATTCATTCCGCAATTAGTTTCCTATATAGTCGTATGTGTACGCGGAAATGCGATAAACGGTCGTGCTGACACGTTTGCGACATTTGTTTGTTTGTGTGCAGTGCATGTACGGTATGTAATGTATCACGTAGGTATACGTACGCTCGACGAACCAAATTATCGGTCTGATATAACGTATACTTCTACACGGTAAGAGTATAACAATTTTTTTAAGGCTAATCGGAAACATGAACGAGTGACAAGTACACAGTACAAACGTCAATTCAAACATATAGCCTTGCAAAAGAGAAAAACCAAGGAAAAAGATATTCAAAAATAGCTCAAGTTGGATATATACTCGGAACTAGAAATTAGGGCATCATATAGCAGATAATATTCAGGTATACGCAAGCACATATATATTTGTAAACGCTGGTAAAATATTCGAGCATATGTTAAAAAGTTTCAACCACACATTGACCTTTGATCGCTCAATACTTGACAATTTTTTTAGTATATATAAAAAATACCTAAAACAGCATCAAAGTTATTTTAGATGTGGTTGTAATCATTGAAAAAATTGATGAGATTGAATAAAATATTCCCAAATGGCATAAAATTTTTCGAAAAATACCCAACATTTTTTGAACCAATCATAAAGGAAAATAATCTACTCAAGATTGTATGAAAATGTGATTATTCATTCGATGAATACATCAGAACTAAATCGTATCTGCAATATAAAAATATTCGATACAGATAAACGATGCCTATTCAATAGGCTCAATATGAATCATACGTAAAATCCACACGTAACCAGCAAGTTAGAATGTTATCGCAAAGGTGCATGATTCATGATGCAACGATGCTATGTACAAAAATGCCAATATGGACGAAATACTATTCGAAATAATTCGATACGATTTATGAGCGAAAAATAAAAATATGTAGTTTAAATGCAAAAAAACATCGAAAAACAGTTGCAGTTGCTAAAAAGATGCTCGGAATGTCTTGAAAAGTTTTGAAATTGTGTCGAAATTAATCAAAATGAGACAGAAATTGGTTGAAAACCAAAAAATGCACACTCTCGAGATTTTTTTTCTTTCAATTTTCATCAAAATTCGATAATTTTTCTCGCGTTTTTATGGCATTTCGAGTAACTTTTGAGAAAATTTACACATTTTCGATGAAATATATATTTTTACGTAATTTTTATCAAAATTCAACGATTTTTCACGAATTTAACGCAATTTTCATATATTTATAGAAATGTTTGAGATATTTGCAGCAATTTGATCAATGCTTAAATACTTCTTCACAATTTTTATTGAAATTTCGACAAATTTTTCAATATTTTAAGAACTTTTTTTCTATGTTTTAAGGCAATTTTACCCCTGATTTGATGACTTTACCATCTCATCATTTCTAAACAGTTTGTAACAGGGTTTTAATAATTTTTCTTGCTTTTGAAACTATTTTTAGCTCATTTTCAAAAAATTCTGCGGTATTTGAAGCAATTTTGTCGATTTTGGGTAATTTTTAGCAATTTATTTATGAAAATAAAACACATTTTTATATTTTGAAGACTCTTCATGCATGGCATCTCAACTACATCTCCCCCTCCCCAAAACTAATTAATAAGTAACCAACCAAACGTCAATTTTCATGATTTTTGGTAATTTTTGACATGGATATGTATCAAGTCTGACTGTCTGAGGGTCAAAAAAATTATTGCTTTACGTTTTAGCATTGCAAAATTTTATTACCTTGAATGATTTTTTGAACCTGAAAAATTTCAGGTTGTGAAAGGGGTTCAAACATTGTAAAAATCGTTAAATTTTTATAATCATTTAATATCAGTAGAAAAATTATGAAAATTGTTAAAAAAGTTGATATGGTCAAAAATTTAGTAAAAAACGGTGCAAATTGGGTAAAATGTCGTAAAATTGCTTGAAATTTTCAACTCGTGAAAAATGGTGAACATATACTCGCACTATCCTAGAAATGAATGAAAAATCACGAAAACTGTCAAAAATCTTGTAAAAAAATTCCCAAAATTTTCACAAAAATTACCGAAAAATTTTGAAAGTTGTCGAAAATTTCGTAAAAATTCTTGAAATTGCCATGAAAATTGGCAAAGACATCGTAAAAATGGCCAAAAAAACAATAAAACTGTCAAAAATGTCGTGCACTGGTAAAATTTTCATAAAAATCATGAAAAAAATGATCAAAGAAATATGAAAGTCGTTGAAAATGTTACAATCGTCGACATTTTCACAAAGATCACTAAAAATGTTGTAAAAACGGTTTAACAAATCATGAAATCTATCGAACATTCCACAAAATTGTCACGATTCTTTACCATTATTGCATCAACTACGTACACGTATGTTTACTAATTTTTATGAAAATTTGTGAATATTGCAATGTTTTTTATGACACTTCTAGCACTTTTACAACATTTTTCAACAATTTTTACGAGATTTTCGACACTTTCCATGATTTTTTTGACCTTTTCAACAAAGCATTTACTGATTTTTATGAAAATTCAAGGAATTTTAACGGAATTCTCGTTGTTGACTTTCAAACAGTCTTGACATATTTTACACAATTTTATCAACATTTTATACGCTTTTTTCATCATTTTCGTCAAATTTTACAAAACCTAGCAATTATTCCAATATTTAAAATAATTTCTAGGGCATTTTTAAATAACTAATTACCAACTTTTTCAACATTTTGAACGATTTTCAAACCACGAATTGCGTAGAGGTTGAAAAACATGGACTTTGATGATCAATTGGAACCTTACTTAAATTTTGAGTGAAGATTAACTACCCTTGAGACCCCTTTTCGTATTTTTTTAGTGAAATGACGTCCAAAACAGACTCAGCAGATGAAAAAAAAATCATTTTTATGGTGCTCTCTCTTTCCACGATCCTTTTACTGTTTCAATTTAAAATTACAATAGAAATGGAAATTGATTCGGAAACTCAAAAATCATGAACGTCGAAATCTAAATCGAAATATTGGTTCCAAAATTTTAAGTGAAGCCCGGTTTCGTCTTTGGGTCAATTTTGTTGTTGTTTTTTGGTGAAATAACATCACAAACGGATCCAGGGGTCAAAAAACATACATTTTGATACCTCACTCGATAAGGTCGGAAAAATTTGAATTTTGGATCTATCCCTTCATCCACCCAAATTGGTCGTTTTTTGGGGTTTAGGGTCAGAATAACCACAAAAATTGATTCAAAGGGTTCGAAAATCCAAATAGTTGAGACGTTGCGAAAAAAAAGCAAGAATCTGAAATATCATAACTGAAAATCAGGGGTTTGTAAGTTAATAATTGACAGACAAAATTAGTAGCGATACGAATATTTTTCAAAATTAAAAGCTTCAAAATTTTAAAAATTGTATCAGATCACCCGGAATGATGAAAAAATTGCATGAAAATATTCGAAACAAAAAAATTTCTGAAAAAGTCATTTTCCAAAAAATTAATTTTCATAAAATACGACATTATTACTCCGGACTTACGATATTATGCAAGCATAATACACCAGAGCAGATCCACATATAAACGCATATTATTACACGACGAGTACAATACAACATATATTATACTCGTACAATTAAATGCTTCTGCATAAACGTATACAGTACGTATTCATACGAACATCTATGGTAATATTAATACAACACGTACGTATACAGCAACGTTTGAAATCGAGGTCATCCCTTATTTTGGGACAATATACACCACGTCGTTATACGTATCTACCTACGTCAGTAATATAAACAATTTACCGCTGGCTCGGACGTAATATTCAATAAATTGCATACGTGAGTGTATAGCGTGTACCTGTACGAGTACAACACCGATGCGATGTACGTGTAGCGCCATCGAAAATGGTTATAAACGACGACAGCATAAATTTATCGTAACATGTGCAAATGTCCGAATGTAGCGAGTACACGAATACGTAATGGAAACGTCGAAAAGAGTACAAATACTTATCGGTCAAAAAGCACCAGCAGCACTGACGCGGGCGGCGGCAAAAAATACAAAAGTCAACTTCCAAGTTCCAACGTACCTAACTATGCAATACGTACAATTGTACGAGAAACGCGAAGAGAAGAAAATCGAATGGGACAGGTCGCAAAGCGACAAATACAGGACAAATATCATAAAAAAATAACGAAGCGAAAGGTGCAAACGAGCAGATTTTTATTCTACTTGAAATTACACCGAATACGTACGTACGTCGACGTACATATGCACTATGTATATACTTTGTACGTCTACGTACGTTCGAGTTAAAGTTGTGCACCCTCCTTGCTCCTTGCGTCCTGCCCTGACTCGCGAACGTACAAGCAATGAGAATAGGTCAAGTGTTGTGCTATCGCCATCGCGCCGTGTACAAGTAATTTATTTTGTGTTACGGTGTAGTTGGTTTTTTTTTTTCTACTTCGCGTCTTCGCGAAGGACGACGACATCGCGAATACGATACCAACTTCGCGACCATTTTGCCGCATAAGCATAATTTCCATCAAACTAAAAAGATTCAAATTTTCCTAAACGTATTCGGGGCATCCTTTGGTCCGGTCTTCGCTTCGTACCTTTTGTCGTAGCTCGTGAATTTCACGCTCCGTATTATACCCAGGATAAGAATCGTTGCGGAAAATTCTCGTCGTATCGTCCCTTCTCACACCCTCACCCATCACCCCTGCTGAAGGCGAATACGTTGACGAGAAAGTATCCACCCTATACTTATCGTAAAAGCGGAGATTATTTTAGAGTTTTTTGTTGGCCGTTTTCTTTATTCGTCTCTCGTATGTTTTCGCGTATTAAATATTCATAATTTAATCGTTTACTTCACAACTATCGAGCCCCCGCCCCGCCCTCTTCCGGTGTATCCTTTCGACGTGGCGCGGCGGTGTTTGTGTACCTACGTAGCATGAATGAATGGCCAACTGTGTAGTATTAAAACATCGTTTAATATTTAATTACAAGAAGCGCCTTTCGAATCGCCGTCGCTTTTTCCCCTTATATCTACGTCGGGTTCAATATTTCTCTAAAGAAAAGGCAAAAGGAAGAAAAGGATGTCCGAGGAAGTCCACGAAGGGGAACAAAAGGTGGAGGAAAAACAAAATATACAGAATGTACCAACTTCGATTGGAAAAAAGAGAGCTAGTGCGATGGTACTCGTTGAGAGCAATAAAACTCTTCATTTGCATAAGTCATCCATTCTCAAAATGGAAGAGGCTTCGATAATTGAAAGCTTTAAAATTATCATTTAGCATAGGATATGCTTTAGCGATGATCAAACCTGTAAAAAAGTCACGAAATTCCATCACCCTGCATGACTTTCAAACATTTTTGTCAGAGTTTTTTGGACTTGGAAAATTTTTCAGATTTCCACTGACTTTTTGGAATTGAAAAATTTTAGAGATAATGCTGACTTTTAAACATTTTGTCAGAAAAACAATTCAGACTTTTTGAACTTGGACAATTTTAGAAATCAGGACAACTTTCCGACATTTTGTCAGACAGGCTTCTTGAATTTGGATTATTTCAGAAATCACGCTCACTTTGAGGCATTTTGTCAGACTTTGTAGGCTTAAAAAATTTTTAAAAACTCAAATGAATTTTTAGACTTGGAAAATTTCAACTTTATGGGCTTGAAAAATTTCAAGAAAAGTTTAAATCAGAATATTGTCAGACAGATTTTTATCTAACGCTGACTTTTAGACATTTTGTGAAACTTTTTTGAACTTGGCGACTTTTAGACATTTTGTCAGACTTTTTTGACCTTGAAAAAATTTTCAAATTTCCATTCATTTTTTGACCTTGGGAAATTTCAGAGATGATGCTAATTTTTAGACATTTTGTCAGACTAACACTTCAGACCTTTTGGACCCGACAAATTTTAGAGATCACGTTATGAGATTTTGTCAGCCCATTTGAGACTTTCTGGACTTGAAATTTTTTTCAGATTTTAAACGATTTTTTGGACTTGAAGAATTTCAGAAATTCTGACTTTTTCGATTTTGAAAATTTTTATCAAGAGCTCCAGTTGACTTTTGAACTTGGAAAAATTTAAATTATTTCAAAATTTTACTTTCAGGCATTTAACGAAACGTGATAACAATTTATCCGACTCCTTGAACTTGTAATTAGGTAAAGTCAGACATTATAAATTCAAGGAGGTGGTTCATTTTGAGTTGGAGATGCGCCATAGAAAATTTTAGGCCACTAGCTCAAAGGGGAACGGAGCTGGGGGTGCTCGAAGAAAAATTTGTACTTTTTCAAACATCGGTAGAGAAATTTCGTACAGCATAAACTTCCACCATGATCCCCCCTCCCTCCTCAAAAGGGATTTTCAGATGACGAATTTTATACCAAATAATTCAATTTTCTAGCAATTGAAAAATATGCACCTTTGATAATAAATTGGAAATTTTCCAAAATTTTCAGTCGAACTTGCCACTTCTTTTTGGTGAAATAACGTCAGAAATGGGCTGAAGAGGTCCAAAAACTAGCATTTTGATTCCTCAGTTGATAAAGTCAAAAAATTTCGAATTTTGGTTCCATCTTTTCTCCTCCCCCGAATTTTTGGTTGTGGGTTAAAGTAACCCCAGAAATGGTTGGGAGATTTCGAACCCCTGAAACAAAGCGAAATGTTTGGATCTTTGAAATTAAAAAATTCGTACTATTTCGTAATTTTCGTAATTTTTTGTATCAATGGACACCCTGATCTGATTTGAGAATTAAAGTAGTCATAATATCATTAAAATTCAAATTTTACAATATTTTGGATAATTTTTCATCAACAAATGGATAATTATATTTGTTCACCCAAGTTCTCAACCTTGGCAGAATTTTTTTACCAGCGATAACTAAAACGATTTTCAAAAAAATTGAACCAAAATGATAATTTTTAAGCTTCGAGGTATCGTAACCCCTTCAATTTTGCGAGTAGACCAAAAGTATGAAGATTTTGTTGCTTTCAACTAGTACCATCACCATTTCACTTCTTCCCAATCGGAACTGGGACACCTTGTACAGCGATGAATCGGTAAAGCGTTATATTTTGCTCGTTCGACGATTTAAAAGGTCCTATTTACAAGACCGAATGAGTTTTTTTCTCTTCTACGCTTTTTCGCCCGTTCCTGCTGTCGCTGCCGACTCGTGCGAACGCATGCAACGTCTGCGAGGTTTTGATAAATTATTTATTTATTTAACATGAGCAATTTAACAGCCGTTGAACACGCATCTGTGTAGAATTTACTTTTTTAAATGGTATAGAATTTTTGTTTTTACGAAAAAACATGATTTAAATTTTCACAAAGCTTAATGTTGCGTCGTCGTCGTGTCGACGAGGGCAGCGGGAGTGGGCGAGAAGCACCACGCTACCGGCGATATGGCGAGAGAAGTTGAGTTTTTTGAAAAGTCGAGAAACGTTGTACACGCCGTCAAATGGAGCGTTATGAAAATAAAAAGGGCGGATACCTATTGTATCGAGGGGTGAAAGTTTATTATAAGTTGAACGTTTTGAACAAAATTTTTCAACTTCGGCGGGCCGCCGTTTAAAAACCTGCCTCATGTTTTGTGCGCCGCGCCATGCCGCTTAGATCATTAATCGAATGAGGCGAATTATTCGCTTTATCGCGCCCCGTCCCCTTCTTTGGGACGCTATTCATCGAAAATACACGAAACGTTGTTTTCGACGCGGGCGGCATCGGCATCGGCCGTATAGTCGCGGTTTTTTCAAAATATAATATTTCTTTACCTACGTATTACGCGGAGGCGCAACCCAGGTAATTCATTTTTTCTCTATTTTTTTTTTTACATGTTGGAAATTAATTTATAATTTTTTACGCGCCAGTATACGCGGTGCCGAGCCCGGTAGACGAGCAATGAATCAAATTTACGAGGCGTTTAGCGAAGAAAAAATTTTTCTACCAGGGTTCATTTTATGGTATAAAATTTTGCGTGAAAAAAAAAAAGTATACACAGCACAACGCACAGCGCAGCTATCAGCGAAATTAATGGTTACCGGGGTTTTCGGCTTCGTAAATTTTACGTTCGTATATATTTTTCGAATTACCGCGTCGGTCGCTCCGATCTCCATATACGGCCGCTCTCTTCGCTTTCTGCTCTCATCACTATACGCGATCCTCCTCCCCCGCTCTTCGTTCTCGTCGCCTCTCGGCTCGTAAACATTACCGACGACTAAGCTCTGGGAACAATTAAATTATACAAAAAGCTCGCTCGCACATGGTTTCTCATCACCATGTATACATCGTATTGTGCTAAGATGAAAGTTTAATAGGTTTGGCCGACATGGCGGACTGAGTAGTAAGTATTGATTATTTGGAAATGGCCATTTATGCATTACATCTGCTGTGGCTGCTGCTGCTGATGCCTCACGTAACGCAAGATCTGCCAGAGTGTTATGGAAATACCGCTGGTGACGGGAGTTCCGGTAGAGTGGAGATGACCACGTTTGGCTTCGCGGTGAACGTTTCAAAGGGGTTGGTTCGGTTTCTAAGAGGTTCGCAGTGAATTGAAAGTGTAAATTTATGATGAGTGTTTTGAAGTATATCGTCGAAATTGGCTTATGGCAGTTCGGAGCTCGCGGTGGTGACTGGGTGACGAAACAGGTGGGACGGGCAGGGTGCAGAATTCGAAAAAATGGAAGTAAATTTTTCTGGACATAAAATTGAATAATTGGGGATTCATAATATTGCCAATCAAATACAGGCAGCGGCGTAGCCAGACAGGTAAACAAGGGAAGAGAGGGGTGGTTTTTGCAAAAAAAAATGAAGTTTAATGTATTTTCAAGAATTGAGTATTTTGGACTTTGGAAAAATTTTACATGAATCAAGTTGAAAAAAATCAAAGTTGCTCGATTTCGCTGAAATTGCCGTTTATGAATGATATCGACTTGAAACAAGCCCAGCCATGATTTTTAGGCCCTTAGACCATCTTGAAGAGGTTGTGGGGCCTCAAAATGGCGTCATTTGGGTATTTTTGGAAAAAAAGGGAAAAAATGAACGAATTTGGTCCAAATGCTGGTCGATGGTGTATTTTGGTGTCATTAATGATAAATTTCA